>JAQFXV010002356.1:0-10574 GCA_034694065.1 Camisia spinifer
ATGCATTGATAAGACAGTTAACTTATTTCAAACCTAACCTATAAATTAAGGCTCTTTTTGCCTGACAAATGCCAATTCTTTTAAATCTTTAAAAGTCATCAATCATTAATCAGTCATTAAAAACTTAAATACATGTAATTTCATTTGTTTTACTGTAATTTACCAGAAAATATACTCTGAAAATTCAAATTAAGAAACTTATTAAAAAATTATTGATAAATACTCTTTAGCCAGAATCACAATCAAATATTAATGAGAGAAACGCCTGACTTTTCTGATTAGTAAACTATTTGAAATTGATTTTTGTGTAAAGTTCTCTCATGAAAGGGCTATTGATTAAAAGTAAAATAAAAATAATAATGTAAAACATTCAATCATTTGAATAATTATCTAAAAAGATAATTTATGATTCACTGATTCGCTCTGTTTTTATAACAAATATAAAAATAATGCACAAAAGAAAATACAAAAAATGAAATTTTTTACTATTATATTTTTAAACACATCAATTGTCAGTGAAGGACAATCACTGATTCATGACTGAAATTTTCTTTCAAAAAATTAAAAGCATATGAATGTATAATTTTAATCGAAAACTAGTGAACTTTTCATGAATATGAATTACTTATTTTTAATGGTCGAACAATTTAGAAGTTAAGAAAAGGTTAGGATTGAAAAACACAAGAATTAAAGGGATTGATCTCAATATTGAAGATTCGTTGCATAAAATCTAATTAAAATCCCATAAAAAATTTGTTTGAATGCAATGCTTTGAAATAAAGTTCACTTAAAGCGCATACGTTGAGAAGTGCCAAAAACTAATTATTTTGTACTAATTTTTGCAATGTTCAAAAGGCGTTCTGAAAAAATCAGTTGTATTTTAAAAATTTGTCTCAAAAGTAAAAATCATTCTTTATCTAGAATTTGATTTTTATGCTTGTTTTAATATTTTTTGAAATGTCAATCATATCAGTTATAACTTCAATCGTTTGGATTTTAGTGTTACTATTAATTGCGATTCCGATAGGATTTATAATGTCTAGTATTTATGTTCTTTTACAACCATTTCAATCGTGTGGACTCATGACCAGAACGATGCAATTTTTACTCGAAAACTGCATTCATCTTCCATTGAAGTGCGCCGAAAATGCAATGTCAAAAAAGTCTTTATTCTAATTATAGTTTCAGATATTTAACAAATTAATTTTGAACCTCTTCTAAAATTGACTTTATTTCAATGTTTTATCTTTTCGATCAAATATTCAATCGTTAAGTGAATGAACTGAACATTTTTCTGAACATTTTAAAGTGAAGAAATTGATGTTAAAATGTTTAGCAATCCTATTGTTCAGTTGATAATTATTATGAATTATATTGAATAAGTTTATTGAATTGATTTATTGATATCATGTGAAAGAATTTAAAATAAATGGAAAATATCCGAAAGAGTTTTACATTAACTTTATCTAAGTTTGCTTTAAAGACTGCAAAACTGTTTCTAATATTAGGAATGTGTCCTCTAATCCTAAAATAGCGTCATCGCAACCAAATGCACTTCTCATGTAAGAATGCGTTTGAAAGCCACACATTTTTCGTTCAGCCATACATTGTTGGAAAGATGTGTCTCAGATCAGATCAACTCTACTATTGTGTCTGTGAATTTGTGCCCATTGAATATTTCAATTTTTTGTGAATTAATTTCAGAATTAAACAGAATATTATTGAACTTATAATTTTCTGAATTGAAATGTGGAGATTAGCTCCAGTTCTCTTAGAAGCTAATCTAACCAGGTTTGTAAAAATAATCTTTATCGTATTGTTCAAATTTTATTGATTTTTTGTTTTGATTATCGAAGTTTATAAAAACTATTGTTTATCTCTGACCCTAAAAGGAGTCCCAACTTAGGAACAAATACTTCAAATCCAGTTATATTTTATGACAATAGAAGAAATCCATACCATTATCCACAGCTGCATCAAATCCATCAAAATTCACCTCAACCACAAGGACACCTCTCATCCCCTTTGACTCAATGTTTTTGGACTTTCTTTTGGTTAGCAATTCTCATATTCATAGCATTTCCAATTGGGTTCTGCGCGTGTGAACTCTATGTTATATTATCGCCATTGAGTGCCTTCAGTACTTGTGCATCAAAAGTTACCAATTTTTTGTTAAGACTGGCACACATGCCATTAGGATGTGCTCATAACATGATTGAGGCCAAACCTCTCTTCTCATTGTAGCAAATCATCACTCATTATTCCTCATCCAAATTATAGACTATTTTGTGTGCAAACTATTTTAGATCAATTTTATTTTCAATATTCAAGTTCTTACCGAAAGTATCGTTTCAAAATTCTCACTATTTAGGAATTATTTTACAATTATAAATATCTTATACATAATTCTTACCATATTCTTACATACAGTTTATTATTGAGATTGTAATGATGCAAATCAAAAGTATTACGAAAAATATACACATATTGACAAAATATAATGCAATCAAAAATGTTATTAATTTTGAAACTACTGTAGCATAAAAACTTTAAAATAGAATGTTTCAAATATTTAAATATGAAAACTCAATTTCTCAAATTTCAAGCATTTAAGAAATTCCGAATTAAGGTATATCCAATCGAAAATGAGACCTAAACTAAACCAATTTTAGATTGAAAAATTACCTAATGATTGGCAAAATTTATGAAATTAATTATAAATAATTATATCATATTCAATGATTTGACAGGATTTAATTCATGATTTCTAGAAACTCAGTGATCAGCAAATTCTAATGAATATTGTTTTGCATATTTCATAATGAGTTTATTTAAGTTTGTAATTCATAGGATTCAACGCTTTAATAAATAAGCTTGAATTTACTAAATTATTTAAGGTGACCATTTTTTAAATTTTTCAAAGATTCTTTCAGTTAGTGTTATGAATAAATGAAATCCAAACTATTTTAAAAATTCAGATTTAAAGGTTATCTTAAAATCAGAGAATTAATTCCTTGAAGAATAAAGAAAAGTTTGAGTCGATGCATAACAAAGGTTTCATATTATTGAATAGGATTTTGAGGTTTTTGAAATGCATATAAAAATGATAAATGAATTAATTATGGACCAAAATATTTCACATTAATATATTTGAACGCTATTTGATTTATGAATTTCATTAATGAAATCTGCATAAAATGTTCAAAATATATTCCTATTGAGTATTCGCATGAAGTCTATTTGCCTAAAGATTCAAATTTCATATGAATTTTATAAAATTTTAAAAAATAATATTATGAGCTGAGCATTACTTCAATAAACTGATCAATAAAAGCTTTAAAACGAATATGATTTTCCGATCAACTCATTTAAGTATTGTTGTCTCTTAAGAAGTTTAATTTCTATCAAATTGTACTTAACTTTAAATAAATTTAGATTCCTTTTAAGATTGAAGCACCAATTCTGAGAAAATAAATAGCTTTATATCAATTATCAATATATGAATATTAATTATTTTCTCCAAAATATCACATCAATAATATTTCTTTAATAATTTTGATTATTTTACATAAAATATGTATTAAAAATAAGATATTATATAATAAATTGAGTGTATAATAAAATAAAAGTTGACTAAAAATAAACTCATTTGATTTATTCTGAGTGAATCTTAATTATTTCAAAAAATTCATAATCAGAATAAACTCATAAGTACGAAAAGAAAGTTTTGCGTCACTTATGGAGTCTTAGAAATAGAAAATTTGAATATTTATTTTTAAATAAATTATAAGTTTTCTCTAAATCTATTTGATTTTTAGTTTTGATTATTATTGCACTGAAATCTATCCAAAAGGTTCATTACAAACACTCTTGAAATGTGTACATCAATTGAGATGTGAAGCTCAATGATTTCAGTTAAACATTTCAGAAAATAAAAATTACGAATTACTTATTTAGTGTTCAGAAAAAATAACATAATATTTTTCTGGTTTTTGAGTTAATGCTCTCTATCGAAGGTGTAATGATTTCTATCATAAGCTTATTGAGCATTTAATTAGATTGATCTAAGTTTAAAACTAAAGTAATTTGAAGTAAATTAAAATCTAAAGACTTTCATCGATATTGTTATTGTTATTGTTATTAGTATTTGAAACGGTTGGAAAACTGGCGGAAACTCTAATATTTTTATATCCGTCCACATCTTTTAATTCACGAGAAGAAAATTTGGCAGTTATTGTTCGATCGCCAGAAGTTTTAGGGGTCAATACAAACGATGCACGTGCCTCACCATCTGGAGATACGGGCCTATATATCGAGATATCAATTATATATTCAATATTTCATTGATTGACTCAAACGAAAATACAGTTTAATTATCGATTGTTTACCTTTTGAGTGGTATACGTATTCTATTGCTATAATCTGGTCCTTCAATAGTGAATATTCCTATCGAATCATATTAAATAATCAATTATTCATTAAATATCATACAAAAATCGAACAAATTTCAAACCTTTAGTTATAGACTTCGGTAAAGGGTTTATAAAATAGACATGACATGTAAATTCTCTGCCTTGGATTATATCTCCTTCAGTTTGTATTATGATATCCGGGTTTCTTAACCTAAAATCATCCATTGCATAGTACTGTCAACAATTGAAACATTAAATTATACAATTATTTATTTCAAAATTCATTTTTAAATACCTGGAAATCTGTTTCAACAACAGTTGCCATTACTGTAATATTAAAAATGCTTTGATCTGATAGATGTTTCTCATACTCATCATAAGTTACTAAGACTGCGATTTCCTCCTCTGGAATTTTTTGAAAGAATTAAATTTTAAGTCGAACTCAAGTTAATTGTTATAAATAAGTTAGATTAAAATAATAATAATATTTTATCATTAAGTGCTTGTTTTTCTCTTTCTTTTTTTAAAACTAGATTTTGATTAAGACAATGATAAGTTTAAAATTAGAACTTTTACAGCTAATGGAAAATTTCTGACAATAATTCTTTCAACATGATTACAAATACTCATAGATTAGTACAGAGATAGGCAATTGAGTGATTTTTTTTACTGCAACCTCAAATCGTTTAGAATTTAGAGCATTTCAGATTTTCTGCAATAATTCTGTAAAGTGAAAGCTTAATTTTGACAGAATCTGGTTCAAAAATAATCATTACTTTTTTTACTAATTTTCTTTTTTACGACAATTTAAAATGATACAGATTTTCTGTTCCTTCAGTTAAAATTATTTGCCTTTCGCATAAATACTCTATTGCTATGATTTTTTAGTTTAGTTACAGTTTTACTCAAATGATTTTCGTATGAACTGATGTGTTAAAGAAAAATTTAAATATAGATAAAATATCAAGAAAAAAGCATATATTATTTTTTTTAAAGTTAGAATAATGTAATTCCCAAAATTTTAGATTAAAAATAAAAGCTAATAAAGATAATTAGTGGAGACATTGGTTACGGTTTCTGACTATTGAGATTTATTCAAAAGATATACCTGTTTTTGGGCCAACTTTAACATCTCTTCTATCTTTTTTCACAATAGAAGCTGTTATTCCATTATATAATGTGGCTCTGATTCCAATAATGCTGTTAATGGTGTAAACTTTGTTACTTTTATTATTCATTCTGAGTCTTACCTAAAGAATGAAATTTTAATTGAAGTTATAATAAGTTGAAAAATAAGTTTTAATCATACAGTAAAAGCGCTTCCAATAACAACATCGTCTAATAGTAAAAATTCGAATTTGATGTCTTCGAACTTTTCATTGAGATAATAACGAGAATATTGACTTTTTGCCATTCGTAAGGCTTTAATCATAGTTTCTCTTTCTTCTAAACTTCTTTCGATGTGTTTATAATTATCAGTGATGTCCACCCGAGTATTGCGTAAAATAGCTTTTGTCGATATATTCAAACCGATACTATTATAAGAAGTATTTTAGTTAAAATAATTAAAGCAAATGAACAATTATGAGAGAAACATACGAATTGGTCATTTGTGATATGAGTTTAACGGGTTGTTTTGGTCCTTTGTAAAGCCAATACACTTCATCTGCATTAACTTCAGCGTAAACAAACTTTCCGTCATAATGTTTACTCACTTCTCCTTGTTTTACAGCTTCAACACTTGTAGGCCCGCATCGATAGAGACCATCTGAAGTTTCCTGAGGGGTCGCATCTATTTTTCAACATATAAAGTACAGTGAAAACAATTTGGAAACTTTTCAATTTATTGTTTATAATTAGGAACTATTGAAAGTAAATTCTTATCTTTTAAAAGACAAAAAGAGTTGAAAACATACCGATTACATTCCATCCATCATAAGCTCCAGACAATGATAAATCGGGTCGAGTTATCCAAACTTCATTCCATGAATGAAAATTCCAAATTGAATCTGTATTATAATCTTTGATGGGTTCTCCCTCTTCATCGAAAAATCGGTCGACAGTAATACTGCTGTGGGTGTCATGAGCTGATTGATAGTTAGTTACAACACGAGATGGAATTCCAAGACAACGCGCAACTATTGAAACGATGGATTGAATGAGTTATTTAAGTTTAGTTTTGGGTGAATTATGCCTTACCCGTAGTGGTCAGACCAGAGAAGACCCAGCATTGGCCAAACTTAACGGGTCTTTTAGTTTTATAGAACTGTTGCATAATGGCGAGACTGCCGTGCCATTCAGTTGGAGGTGTGCCACCACTGAAATCCTCCTTCCAATTTCCGACCATAATTCCATTGTCATCTACACTGTTCACAATGGCTGATATATGACGCGCAACTTTAATTGGATCTCCTCTAAGAATAAAACGGATAATTATTTATTATATAGCATTTTGTTTGATTGGTGTCTATTATACCTTTCGTTAATATTAAGACGTCCTAACTTTGAGATGGCATAAAGACAAGCTTCGAGTACATTCTCATCGTGCTAAACAAATAAAGGTCACGATAACACTTTAGATTTCAACTTTACTGATATTAATAGCTTTCAAATTGAAAGAATAATAAATGTAATGCCAAAAACAAGCTATTATAATATTGACTTTATTTTTAAATAATCTTCGTTTAGAGGATTTATATTTGTACCTATTTTGCGAATGCTGTTCCAGTAAATTACTGTTTAACTATTGATTGTGTCAACAAAAAAAATTCTGATTTAATTATAAAAGAATCTTTTGAAATGAGATTAGGAAAACGTATTTCAAGGAATTCTATAAATGAAATAATAAATCTTCAATGTTATGCTTATCAATAACTTCAAAACTTTTATGGAAAAAGAAAACCTAATTTTACAAATTTGGAAACACAAACACTTATTTAGCAGAACCTTTTCTACTCTTGTCCATTGAAAAAATACAGCTTTATTGAGTACTTATTTTATTTGTTTAGTGATTTTTGCTAAATTGCGAACCACCCACTCGTAGGCGAAATGATTTCCTTTGGCGAAATTTTTTCAAAAGGCTTAGGCAGTGAACCATTTATATGTTAATTAGCATAAGATAAAACTGAACTTCATTCAATCAAACACTGTTGATATTGAACTTATCAAAACAAAATGGGCGTTCAAAAGTTACCTGAGCGAAGTTCCAGGCCGTCGGCTTCATCCTCTCGTGAGTTCCTCTCCATATTATCCCGCTTTCATTTAAAACATATTCTTCTCTACCATCTCTATCACGCAAATAAACTGAATCCTCTGTCAGGAAAATTGATTTCAGAAAAAACTGAATCTTATCTAAATTATCTAAAATTCTTACTCTTATTCCATGGATTAAATAAAATAAATATTGACTCTTTAATTGAGTTACTCTGAAGCGAACGATTGCCTTTACTTATGGACTTCGTATCAACACTTAATTTGTATTCGCCTATTATAGCTGTTGGCGATGATGTTATTTCAATAGTGACAGTGTATTGTTCAACTTTGAGCACTCGCGCATTCCACGAGTCTTCGAAAATTATCGACACAATCGGTGACTTTCGATCATCGATAACTGGAATCGTTATCTGAGTGTTTTGAGCGTGATTTGGAATCTGAGCATCTGTTCAATCAAATTAATGGCAAATGAATCAAGTTTTTAATGAAACTAAATTAACAATACCTCTAACAGCGAAAACCAAATTTATAACATCATCATCTTTAATATAGTTGCGTTGAAATGTAAATTTTATTTCGAAAGGTGATCCACGTCTCACAATCAGACGAGGATTTGTAGAACGTTTAGTGAGAGCAAACTTATCAGTTTTGTGTTCCCACGAATTATTTTCAATGAGAAAGTCTACATTACGTACTAAAAGTGAATCTGACTCTATTCAAAATAAGTGAACAGAACTATTTTTAGTCATTTTCAATTAATAATGTACAGCATATAGAAAATTATATTTAAGGCAGAACTTGAAATCGCTTTATAAAAAGTCAAATTTTTATATCAAGCAATGATTTTGTACTTTAGGTTAAGTTTTGTCTTAAGTAATTGTAGTTTAAAATAAAAAGATAAACTTACTTCTTTCATATGAAATAACCGTATTATCACTACGATATCTATCAGTTGGAGTAAATCTGGCCCTATTGGGTCTGAACCATGAGAAGCAATTACCCATTCCTCTGCATCTGAATCGATGCCGATTTCTACGGAACATCTGCTGTTACCTAAATTAAAAGAAATGAAAATCTTGCAAATCAAATAAAAGTTAACCACCTGTTGATACTATCGCACCTCATAAAATGTTTTACATAACAATCGATGCCAGGGCTAAGGCGTAAAGAATGGCACGAACATTAAAAAGATTATTCCCAATTAACATGTAATAATAGTATTGTATATTGAATAGTATATTGAAGGCCTTGGAATAACTTGGGTTCACAATTCTGTGCATTATTTAGAGTAAAACAAGTTATTCAAAAGTTAGCTCTCAATATTGACGCCAACTTATCACAAATTGATCAACAAAAAGGATGCCTTTTAAGATGTATCAGTGCTTACATTTCTATACCATTCTTAGCCTAAAGGTAGGCGTTCATAACGTAGGAAGATATTTGTGAAGCTTAAGTCGAATACCATATTCAGAATGTTTGCTATTAATCATTATCATAATTTGAAATGAAAAACGCATTATTAAAGACATTTTTCAGTCAAAAGTAGCTCAAAATTTTATTATGAATGAAATTTAATTACTGCTAAGTTTGATATAATTATGTCATTATAATAAAATTATGGGCAAAAAATCTTACAAATTCAATATAAGGAAATTTAATCGCTCATGTATTCAACGATCGAATGAATTTAATTTATTAATTTGAATGCATGAACAAAAATTATAATTCATTAGAATTAATGATAAAATGTTTTACTAACCAGTCAGTTAACCATAATATCAAATGAAATGAACTTTTCTCTTGAAGCCATTCAATACTTTTATTATCAATGGTTTAATTAATTAATTGAAACTCATTCAACTTTTACGGAAAAATTCTAATCTGATTTCCACAAAATCTAATTCTCAATAGAAGAGGCTTAAAGGGCTTAAATAAAAAAAAAATTACACATAAATTTACAATTAGTTTTTCCAAAAGGTTAAATTTGAAAATATTTTCAACGGGTACTTAATCGAAGAGTTTCTGAGAATTCTCTCCAATTAATAGTTTTTTGAAACAATTTATCTGTTTATTCAAATCAATAAAGATGAGTAATAGGAAATGACACTATTATTTCCAGAGAGAACAATGTCTACAAATGGTAGGTGAAAGAGATTTGCATTGAATAATTGATTTAAAACAAATTTGAAATTTTCATATCTATGAAAACAAAATTTGAGTTATATATGTGATGAATAATTCAAATATAAATGAAAGCTAAAATGTGCGATTAGTGCCTTACCATGAAATTGAGCATGGTGTGGCTTACAAAGTTTGGTGGCCATAATTATTGTATTTCTTCCAATATATTATAGATCAAATTTTTTAAAAGTTGGTACACTTTTCTACTTAATTTCGTAATATTATTTAGAGGTAAACTCTAAACTCTGATCTTTTCAAAAATTTAAAACTTGTTGGGAGAGCTCTAGTTAGGGCTCTGGGTCTTTCATATTGTTAGAAGAATTTAATGATTAACTGTACATATTTTACAATGTTGTGAATAGGAGTATGAGTTCCCAATCATCTTATTTAGTCATCAGTTCAAAAGAAAGAAAAATTGAATTTTTATATTTGTTTCAAAAAGCGATTAAATGGTAGTTAATTAAGTTGACTGAAAAGTTTGAGTTCTGTACGAGATGAAGAACTCTTACTCCTAAGTGAATAAGTTTTCAGGTGCAAAAGTTTCGGAATCTTAAAAATCCAGAACTGGATACTTGACTGCCATCTAATGAATTTGTTATTTAGTAAAAAGCAATTCAATGCCATTCAATCATTTATGAAATGTTATGAGTCTATAACTAGTGTTTATGACGGGTCGCGTTCACTTTACTGACAGGGTTACTTTACCTCCATCGCTTAATTTGACTCAAAACAACGATCAATAATTTTGAAAAAATTAATTTAAATCTA
>JAQFXV010002357.1:0-10573 GCA_034694065.1 Camisia spinifer
GATTTGAAGTCTAAGGAATTCCTTATATTGGATAAAAGTTACAGTTTTCAATTTTACGAAATCTTTATAATATGCTTATGATATATACATAGTTGATGTTTAATTAAGATCTGTTATTGAGCCCATTTGCAAAAATGGTCGAACACGTATTTTTTAAAATTGCAAATAATGCTTGATTAATGCCATGAGGTATTCAAATTCGTTCAACTCCTCAGAATCATCCATTGCTAGTCATATAAGTGAAGCGGATTAATTCTAATTCAAACTACAAGTTTAGTTTATTTGAAATTTTTAACCAATTCAAATTGTTGGTCAATTGAGTTCATCAATTATTGAAAGATGGCATTTATGAAGTTAAGGGATATATTCACCGTTTTTATCTTAATACACTTATTAGTTGTTGGGACAATTTTTTCGTAGACTTGATTTTTCAGTAAAGATACTTTCTAACAATTTTTATAAGTTTAACTCATTAGAAATGGTCTAAAATATATAGATTGAACAATGATAGGTAGTATTTGAACTCTCGAGTATTCTCATGAATTTCGCGCATTTTCTATCATTGAGTTTAAAGTTCTCTAAATCACTTTCAATTTTGAGATTTTTGATAATTTAATTTTTTTTCAATTGTACGGCTAAGCAATACTTAACAGGAAATTCGAAAATTTTTTGACCGACATTTTTGTTTTTAAGAGCTCTTATTAAATTCTAATGCAATAAATTACAACTTTTTAGACTTACTGCGATAAAATTTGCATTGATATAGTCTGAACCCAATTCATTATTTCTTATTTGCAGTTTGACTATACTGTGATCGTCTATAAAAAAGAAAAATTCATGTAAAATCTATTCGTCAAAGTTATTGCTCATAAATTAATACTAATATTTTGAGCTCAATTACATGCTTAATAACCATGAATTTACAAAATAGCTTTAAAAATGCTTTTCTGTTCACCTGACGACCAAACTCAGCAATTTTTTTTTAATTATTTACCAGTTTTGTAGAATTAATAAGCAATTTATATAATGAGTGATCATTTTATCTTAAACTGCGTTTAGATTAGTGTAACCTTTGATCTAAATCGAATTAAGCATTCAATTTTATACTGAGTATTGTAATGAAAAATCATCAAAAACTGATATTTAAAATAAATGTTAAAAGATTTCCCCCATTAATGTGCAGACACAATGTTACGCTTCGATCCATATTTTTAAAAATTATTTTACGAAAATTGATTCATCCGCTTATTCTTTGGATATCATTAGCAATGTTTTGATTGAGTTGTTGAAAAATTGTGATGATTTGAGGCCTAAACACCAATTTTAAAACGTACACAAAGAAAAGTTCGAGTGAAGTGAAGTCAGGGGATCTCTTAAGTCAATTCAAATATAGTTTTGATGATAGCGTAAACTGTGTCGGGCATTAATGGACGACATTTTCAAAATTTATCTTAATTGTTTCTTATAAATTAATAATTATTATCTTATCTTATGAACAATTGAATGCTAAAAAATATTTAGACTAATAGTTACAAGAATTTAAAAGTCGGATAAGATATATCATTATATGAACCTTAGTTTATCTTAAAGTATATCACAATATAAAGGAAGATCCGTTTTCGGAGACATTCTGATAGGATAATGAAAAGCAATTATATATTTAACTATTTTAAAGGTTTCGTTAAAATTGATTAATAATTATTATAACTTTAGTCTATAAGTAAAACCTCATTTTAGCATTTCAAAGTTAAAAGTTATCGAATTATTTAATAAAAATTGTTTTTAAAAATGCAATTTCAAAAAGTTATCAAAATATTATGAGTTGAAAAGTGATTAATTGATAAATGAATACTCACAGGCAAGAATGTTTACAAAACGATTCTTTGGTTTGTTTACTGAAATTTGAGACAATTTCGCGGATTTCTTTTTAGAGCAAATAGTTTTCAATTCTTCATATTCTTCGGCAAGTTTTAAGTTAGAATCAGCTTTTTTCGATAGATAAGACTGATTGAAATCAGTTAAAAGTATAGGTTTTGACTTTGGATTGACTTTTGTTTCCATTTCTTCCATATTTATGACAGCATTAGCATCGGTTGGCATTCTTTCAAGTCGTTTCCTTGAACTACTTCGCGATAAAGGGATTTGTTTGAGCTTTTTTACACCGAGACTGCATTCAAAATAATTATAAGTTAATTAATTTTTTGAATAAAAAACCAATAAAATAGAAAAAATAATCAAATTAATATGAGTTCTCACTTTCCCATAATAGACAACAGACTCTTACCAATTGGTTTTCTTCTGTTTATTGTAGAAAAATGCTGAAAATATAGCGACAAATATAAGAAGAGGTACAGTAATAGCTAAAGTAATTACTATTACTTTTGTGTCACTCCCAGTATTATCAGAGTTAATCAAACAAGAGGTGCAATTTGTACAATTCTTATTATTATCATCGCAACCATACCAACCAATTATATAATTTGAATCATTTTTAGTTTTTTTAAATTCACATTCACATTCACTAACACTAATATTTGAGCATTTATTGCAACCATTTTCAGAGCCTTTACATAGTTCTGAAACATTATTACACTTATTATTATCATTTAGATATAGACAAATATGAGACAAATGAGTTTGAGGACTTAATTTGCATTTAAAGATAACACGATCATTTTTGATATTACACTTAGTTTTTTGAACACTACATTTGCCTCTTGTTGTCACAACTTCTGTAGTCTCAGCGATAATCACTTTCATATTTGAATCTTTCGAATTTGTTTGTTCTGTAATTTCAGATTCAATATCATTCAAAGTTTGGTTGATTTTACTTTTTGATAATGTTTTTGTAGCAAAGATTGTAGTTTTAGTTGATTCTAAAAATGTTTGCGATCCTGAAGTGTATAAACTATTCCCTGAACTTTCATTCATATTATAACTATTTATAACCGATGGTATAATAGGAAGAATTAATATCTCTTTGTCTATCAGTTTTCCATCAATTAAAACATCACTTTTTTGACTAGTATTTTGTTGAGAAAAATTTTCCTTCAAATCATTTACATCAATATCATAATCAATTTTATTGAATTGATATGTTTTGCCACTTTTAAACGAATCATTTCCACTCGGATTATAATTGTTGTGAGCATTCGTTGAGATGAATAAATTTGGACTAAAACTATTGGTTTCAATTTGATCGTTGTGTTCAATTTCTACATTCAATTCATGTTCACTTCTATTCAAATTTATATTATCGGAATTTTTAGTGACTAATAAAATGTTTATTTCTTCTGTTGAGTTTAATTCTATTTCATCTGATTTGTGCTTATTAGAGGACATATTCACGCCTCTATTTTCCTAAAAGTAATAAATATAATAAATTCCTTCGATTAGATTATAGATAATTTTATTCAATTCTCTCGTATTTTATTCACAAATTCAACGGTTAAACAGTTGAATAATTCAATTGAAAATGAGTTAAAGTTATTTAATTGAAATATTGATTTTCCAATATTAAAGTTATTGAAAAATAATAAGATGAAAAATGAGTTTAATAATCGTAATACACTATTTGATTTGAGTTATTACATAATAGTAAACTTACTTGAAATGAGTTTGTCGTCATTAAGCATAAAAAGAATACCACTATTAGAATGCAATCACAAATATGTTTTGTTTTAATTTTGGACATCACTTTCGCTAATTTATTATAATATTGAGCATTAATTCAAGTGTTTGATCAAGATTTGAAATATTAGTCTGAATTATTGAAATTGTTGATAGTAAAAAAAAATACGCCGAATGAATTTCTCAATAAGACCATTGCGTAAAAAATCAAGTCAAAGTCATTAAACAATATAGTTATACCTTTGGTAATAAAAAACAATAGATAGGTGTTATCAGCACTTATCAGAGCTAAGATACCAGATATACTCAATTTGTTCATTTGATACCATAATTATATAAATTTTACAAATAAATTGTGCTCTTTTTAACTCTGATTTCAATATAAGCCAATGTTATTATATTTTACTGAGAAGTCGACTGATTTGATTGCAAGTTATAACTAAAAGGCATAAAAATAAGTTACTATTTCTTATATGAGTTCAATTTACGATAAGACACTCTGTAGAGGAAATACTTATACATTTAGTTCATTAAGACATCCTTTGATTCAAAGGAAACTATGTTTTCAATACAAAATGTAATCTTTGAGAAAAAAGATTAGGCATTATAGATATTTTTGAGAATCGGCTCATTTTTATAATAAGCTTTTCAGCCTCTCTAACAATTATACTAAGAATCTATACATATAGGAATTCAATTATAAAAACTTTAATCAAATTAATAGTTAATTAATTTATTAAACGAAAAAGTATTGGAAACCAAAATATTAGGTTAAATACAATAATATTGATTATGACTTATAAGTGCATATATTATGGCATTGAATACAGTCTAATCATTATTTTAACTGAATTTACAATTAATTTTAAATCTTTGAAATGACTGATGTTTAAAACAAACGAATTATAGTTTACTCGAAATCAAATCAATAACACATTTAAAAGACATCTATAATTTTGAATAACTGTTTTCATTATTGATTGCATTCGATTGATTTGATTATTAATATTAATGATTGTTTAATTTCGAGTAAACATAAATTAATATAAACTAATAATTATTATTGCAATGATATAAAGAACAAACAAATAGAGAGATTTCATCGGTATTCATATTTTCGAAAAAAAGAAACTGAAGAGAAAGTGAATGACATTAATGTTAATCAATAGGGAAATGAAAGCATTAATTATTTTTAACTTTAACTTTTAAAAAGACAATAAATTTAAGCCCTGAAACCCGAAAGCCTAAGCACTGGATAATCTAATGGTTAGTAATAATACTGTAATTTCTGGGATATTAATGACAATATAATATTCAAACTAAAACAAAAAACTATACCATATTTAAAACAAATAACATTCATATTCTATTTTACATAAAAAATATGATCAAATGATTGAATATAAGACTCAAGACATTTGAGGCGCAAATATAGTGCACATAAACTATAACAATTCCGACTTTGATAATGGCTATTAATGTTTGAAATAAACTAATGCTACGGAATATAATCAATCATTTCTATACTTTACAGAACTTCTAAACTTTTCTTAAACATTATCACTTACTGTACAAAAGCATATATTCTATTCTCTGTGCTTTTGATTAAATCAAAGTATCAATAATTGAAGAAAAAAACATAAATCTAATAAAATAAATGAAATAAAATAATGAAATGTTAATAATTATAACTACTTTTGCATTTGAAACATAATTAGACGAAAGTTGATAGCCTTTGAGGCCAACAATTTGTTGCATTCGGCGGAGTCGTGAAGTGATATCAGTAAAAATGGACTTTCAGTACTCGATTCATTGAATTCGTGTTTATAAAGGCGTGGATGGAGTTTCATATCTCCAAAAGGACCCTAAATATTGAATTAATTATAAAGAAATTAATATATTTTTAGGAAAAATTGAGAGTATTTTGTATTACTTTAAGAACAAGATAATGAATAGCCATTGGAGTCGTCAGTTTGCTTTTGAGGACAATCTGATAACTGATCTGTCGTTCACACGATTGTGTGGGATCTCTTTGATCATCATTGACTCTCGCCTTTACCACCCATTGAGTGTTAAATGCAGTAAACCGTGAAGTCTCGTAATATAGTTTATGTATATATTCATCTGTTCGGTAGGGCTTTAATTGCAAATCATTGAATGTTATCTTTTCGAATGAAAGCAAATCAAATATCGAATCGTATAACTTCTTCTCTTCATTCGCTTCTTTATCCAAACTCAACAAAACATCGAGAACTTCTCGACCACTTTTCTCGGGATGTAAACAAGTTTCTGCGTGAATACCTTTTTAATAATAATAATATTAATAATTAATGATAATAATTGATATGTCATTGAATGAAAAAGAGTTAAATAAATGCTATTCAATGAGAAAACAATCAGTCATATAATTAGTCTGACCTTAAGCTGAAATTTTAAGCCATTAATAACTGTTAAAACAGTGAAAATATGACTTTCGACAAAATGATGACAAAAATGATTTTTTGAATAGCTGTTAGATTTATAGATTGAACAAAAACCTGATTCATGGTTTGGTCCACTCCATGGACAACCAATTCTAGTGAATTTGCAGCGAACTATTCTTTCCTCACAATATTCGAGTTGATGTTTCTCAAGTAGAACTCGAGGCAGTTCTCTATTACAGAACCTGCAAAGACCGGGCAGTTCACAAACCGCTTTCTCAACCGCCAAATTTCTAGAGCACGAGTCTCTTGAGATAACACATCTGCAGTTCGGACACGTGGCCGTCTCATCACGTAAACGAGCTATTAATATATGAGACAATAGATACTAATCGTATTAAAAATTGCAATAGAATCCACACAAATATAATTAAATGATACATACCGTCAGCCAATAGATGTGTGAAACATCCCGCACACATCAGGTGACCATTTGTACACTTAAATAAATTTAAAGCAATCATTAGTTTTAGTTTTCATTTATATAACGACAATTCACTCTTTTTTTCTCGACTTTCATTCTTAACAAAAGCTAAGATTAAACGCCTTTTAAACACATATTTGGGTTAAGGTTTTCAATGAGTTTTAGACAATTAGATAAGTTTTTCTGATGAATTATGTCAATGAATAAACCGCTTGTTCGCCATTCGAGTTAATAATGTTCACGAATTTTGAATCTAATTATACTGTAGAGTAATATTTCAATTGTTTCGAAACAAATTTATTTATTTATTATTAATATTTATTGCTATTAATTATTATTTTACATAAAAAGAGATCCAATTTTATTGATTTAATAACATTTCATAATCAAAAAACAGATTTTTTCAAAATATAATTATTAAAAATATCTATTATTTAGCGATAATTACATTATTAATAATTTAATATTTAGAACATATTTTGAGTCAAAAAATTTGTACAAATTATAAGAAATATATTGAATTCGATAATAATTATATAATTATTATAATAAATAGACTGAAAATAATTTAAATTTAAATACATTAACAATTGACTCGACTCTGATCTCTGGCATTACATATATTTCGATATATTTCAAGAGTTTGTCATAACTCGTGAGTCGTTTACCATTAATTCAACTTTTTTTTATTAAAAGCTCATAAGAATTGTGTAAAACTGTGTTAATAGTTGTGCTCAAACGCTATCTTTTTGGATAATCAGTACTCAACTCAACCATAACTTTATTTAATTTTTTTCAAAAGGAATATTCGAGAAAATGAGTCGATTTGAGACAAATGTGGATCAATTGTCATATAAATTATAAACTCAATTAAACTCAACTCTAATCAAAGCAAAATTGATAAACAGCTGTACTTTTGAAATAATATTTAAAAGATATCGAAAAGTATTAATAATTGTTTACAAACTCTTCTATACATCGAAACCATATATTTAGTTAAAATCAAAGCCAAGACATAAAAGTATGAAATAATGGCTTTAATTGATTATCAAATAATACTAATTAATTAGTTATCAATGCTTTGGAAAGAAGTTCAATAATTTTAATATCAATTTAAATCATAATAAAAACTATGAAAATATATTAAAATAAATAATTATAAAATTGAGTTAAAATAATAATAAATAAAATGTTACATTACTTGAAAAATTGCAGCTTTTGGTAAATCGAGACAAACAGCACAGCATAGAATACCTCCCAATCTCTGTTCGAGTTTCTCTTTAATTAAATTATTATTATTATTATTACTATTATTATCACTTTTGAATCGCTTTTTTGGTGATTCGTTTTCATTGTCCGCATATTTATCTTCATTCATATTATCAGTCATTTCATTAACTATTTCTTCTGTAATATTAATCACATCGCTATCTATTCTATCGATTAAATTAATATTTATATTATTATTATTTGAATTATTATTCATATTATTCGTCGATTCGATTACAGCCAGAGATGACTCCATTTCTAATCAAATAATCAAATTTTATTTTGTTATTATTTAGGTTTTCATATGTGTAATGAGAGTGAAAGCCTTTCACCAGTTGTTCACTCACTTCTCTCTCTCTCTATCCCTATATTTCATACATTTATTTAATACAAATCTCTCTCTCATTCACTCTCTTTATTACTCTCTATCTCTCTCTTTAGACTGAATTCCATTTTTTCCATTGAATTCTCAATGTTTTGGTTCTCTCTCTCTCGAAAGCAAAGCCAAATCAACAGCTGTTTCACTCACTCTTTTATACATTAATTACGTTCTATTTATTGACAATTTGTTTACATTTTATTCAATACTAACACGAAGTGAAGATCGACTTAAATAAAGACTGGAATTGAATTTTGAATAAATATTGATTACGTAATTGAGTGACAGTTTGTGTTTAATTTATTGAATTTCACCCCAAAGACTGTTCACTATATCTTAAGCACAAGTTTGTGAAAGCCTTATAAGAAATGAATGACTAAATCATATGATTGCTTAGTTCAAGGATTTTAAATACAATGTATTGTTGTGTTTAAATAAGTTTATCATTTGAAGTATTAATCATATGATAAATATTTGTTTATATTTTCAATATCATAACGTAAATGCAATACTAGACTAAATGTTACTGAATCTCTTGCTAAAAATGATTATTATTAAAGAAAACCTCAACAAGAGCTCAAAACTGAGCCCGAGCCCACCCGACTTTTCTGGCCACTTGTCTAACCCTTAATTCTATAAAAGTGAGCCCAAAATTTTGATTTCATAACTTTTCATCTAAATGTTAATTGATTTGCTGTATTCATTATAACAGTTTAAAACAAATTAAGTGCTTATTTTTTATACTAAAGCTTCATTTTTCTTACTTTTAACTATTGAATAATTGAGAATTCAATATTTTCTGTATTGTCACAGCTCTGCCACAGAAAATACTCAATTCTTCATCAGTTAAAAGTAACAAAAATTTAGCTTTTGTATGAAAATGCATTGGTTTCTCATAACTTATAATTTATTTCTGTAAAATAGAAAATTAGTGAATGCACAGAATAAGGGAATCGTATGGTTAATAGATGTGCAAAAAAATTATAATTAATTAATGACTTTACTAACTTTGTTACGAACTTTTATTTAAACTGACCTTTCTTTATATCATCAATACTAGTATATCATTTAAACTAATAGTGAATTCACCTTTTATTTACTTATATTATTCAGAAAGTGTAAAAATTGATTTCAAAAATCTATATATCAATACTAATATTCAAAATTTGTCTGTCTGTACGGTTATAGACTCGGCTCCTGGACATGATACAGACATAAGACCGGTATCATTAGAACCAGTAAGACCTGAGGGGCAGAGAACGTGAACAAATTTTTCTAAAAGGGCCTGTCCATAAATTACGTCGAAAATTTTTGAAGACGTAATTTATTGAAATATCAATTTTTAGATCCAGTATGACCTGAGGATTGTCAAAAGCGAAGACATTTTTCCGAAAAGTGACCAGAGGCCGAATTACCGAACCAATGCTTTATCTATGGGAAAATTGTTTGATATAATATGTCAGTGGAAATGAACACTAACAATGGGCACTTGCCGAACCTATGAACTGAGCTCGAGCCTTGAGTCGAGCACTGAACCCAAGCGCTGAGCACGAGCCAAAGCACAGAGTACATAATACGAGCGCGAGCACGTAAAACATCGAATGGTAAGACTCCAACGCAGTAATGGGCAATGAAATTTTTGACAAGGGGGTATTTTTTTCGTCCGAGGACAAGGGTTGGAATAGGAAAAATACATTAGCCGGGGGGATATTTCCAGTGGTTATATGATTTTCTAAAATTTCCCCGTTTTCCCATTACTGACTCCAACGCTTGCCTGTTCATTGAATAACAAACAAATTAATGATTCAATTTTTTCCGTTCTTTTGAACGAGCTTATTTCTATGTGAATTTTTTTTAATGTTTTTTGTCAATAGATTTTTGAATTAAGTCCATTATTTTTTCGATAATATTTTGCCCGTTCTATAGAACGGACTTTGAGGCTAGTATTAATTTAAATGTTAATTTTTTGTTATTATCAAAATAATATAAAAAGAAAAAACTTATTAAGAATTGTAATAAAACCTATAGCCAGTGATGCTCAACGCTCGAGCGTTTGGCGCTCGGTACCGAGCGCGAGCGCCGAGCGTTCTTATTTTGCCGAGCGTTCTTATTTTGCCGAGCGTGAGCGCGCGCTCGAGCGTATGACCCCCGAGCGCTGAGCGCGAGCGCCGAGCGTCAAGTCTTAATACATATTTTTAAACTCGAAATACAGTTCAAATGTTTTTTATTATAAAAACTTGAATTTTTACAAAATACTCTCATTTTTAAAGTTTGATTTTATATAAAAAATATTATCAAATAAAGAAATCAAAATACAATCAATAAATTGTTTTTCAAATAATAACATATTTTGTGTAATTTCTAAATGCATTCAATATAAGCATTTCGTTT
>JAQFXV010002358.1:0-10573 GCA_034694065.1 Camisia spinifer
AATGATAACAAATAAAGATAAGCGTTATCAGAATGAATAATAAGTTGATCTGCAAGCTTTTCATGGCGTGACTGTACGATGAGAAAGTTGTTCGCTTGAAATTCATATTGAAGGGAAACTGAAAATTATATGTGAATACTTTTGGAAAATATTTTTTTCGACATCAATATTGTATTTCTTTTTCTCGAGTGTGAGTTTAGGGCGCAGCAGATCTTGAGTATTAGATAGTCAGATAAGTTTAGACTTATGCAGACTATGGCAATGCCCTTAAACCCATCACATCTGCCCTTCACAATACTTCTTCTTCTTCTTCATTTCTTTATTTCTCTCTCACCCCCACATAAGAGGGAACATGTGAAATAAAAGGAGGCGAGTTATATGACATATAGCGTGATATTACATATTACTCTGACATGAATCTCATCAACTCATTGACCCTTCAGTTCTCCTGGTCTTCCTTCTAATGTCTTTAATTATGGCTCATTTATTTTCTCAAGAACTGTCTGTGTCTGGTATTATACTTAAGGATAGGTTTAGGAATACTTGAATGGCTAATATGCCATCCCTTATGAGCAAACTCGGAATAATCAAAACCAAAAATATCGCCTAAGAGTCGCTTAAAATGAAAGGTATTTCTCAATATATTTGTATAAGTAATAACTTATTTGAGAAAACAATTCAAGAAATTGAATTATATTAGGATTGAAGAAATATTAAGCAGAAAGTTGTAAAAAAGTTGTAACCAGACCTGCAATCTATGAAAGGTATTTCTCAATATATTTCCATAAGTAATAACTTATTTGAGAAAACAATTCAAGAATTACTATTGAAAATTGAAGAAATATTAAGCAGAAAGTTGTAAAAAAGTTGTAACCAGACCTGCAATCTATGATGATCTGAACTGTGAAGTTAATATCTTTCTCACATTTAGCAATGGTAACACCCAATGCATGTAAAAAGGGTCAAAGGCATCGAATAATGGTAATAATCATGTTTTTAACTTAGCAGCAAAAGGCTTATGGAATGGCTTTTTAATAATAGCAGCTCTTATAAGTTCAGCCAAAAAGAGAGCTCACCCACTATGACCTCTATGTAATTTTTCACTTTCTTTGTCAGTCTAACAATGATGAGCCAAAAAGAAATCACTCACAGTTTTCCACATATACTACAACTTAGTCTACACTCCGATACCTCTCAACACAAGTAGATTCGACTGGAAATCAAGTCATGCAAAGACACAGTTTTTAAGGAATTTTTAAATTACATCAAATTTTAAATAATTTCATGCTATGAATGTTATAAAATAAGTTAATACTAAGTTAGTGGGACTGGATTTATACTTTAGAATAATGACTGCGGTATACTTGACATCAATTGCCAACTAATATACTTTCGATCATAATATTTATGGTGAAACGTTTCATATTTCAGAGTATTTTAATTTGGTTCACACATTAAACTTCAATTTCCGATTCAAAATATCGTATTCAGATTAGCAATTATTGCATTTAGAATGTAGTTTTGTTGATGATCCGAATGTAACATAACTTATATATACTGTAAATACAATATGTTATACAATATAAATGCAATTATGGACTTCCGCTGCTTAAGTGCGTGAACTTTATAATATGCGATGGGAAGGACTTTATTAGAGATGAAGGGCAATGACTTTGACTTCATTTCTTACACCTATTAAGTATGCAAAATGCAATCAAATAAGAATATACGACAACAGATTTTTTCCATCAAGAATTACAGATCAAAATTGCTTTCAACTGTTTCAGTCCAATGTCCTTTTGAAAAAACTCGAAAATGATATAGAATTTTCAACCATTGAACTAATGCCAGTAATTTAATAATTTCGATGAATTATAATCTAATAAATCATGTTTTTGTGATGATAAGAAAAATGTCATCAATTTCAGTAATGATTTTGAAATTATTATTCATTTGCCATATAGTTTTCAACCCAGAAGATAATGCAAACCAATCAAGTTTAGAATCCCTGAGGTTTACTTATAGCAAGTATTTATAATACAAGTATAGAGTACTATATATTGAATGATTACTAAACTTATATAATTTTGGGGAGATTTAAGTTTTTAATCATACTTATCAAATAAGCTGAACATAAATCAATATTGTACTTGAGCTAATTTCTAGCCAGTGCCGTAACTACGAGCATGGTGAACTTCAAATGTTTGGTGTGGTCGAAGTTTCAAATTTATTCTAAACAATTTGATTTATTTGATCAAGATTTGAGTCTTTCACTTCAAAATGTACACTTTGAAGCCTCAAAATATAGAAAAGGCTTATAAGAAATATTAACTTTAAAACAAAATATGAGTAATAATTGAGTCATTAGGTTCTCATATTGTGAGTTTTAGGTTTTCAAAACTTTTATCAATTAAGATAAACAATGTGTCTCTTAATAAGCGATAGTTTTTCAGTTTAATATTTTTTCTTATCACTGAATTGAAGTTCAAACTTAAGATTTAGATTCAACTTTTTTTAATGGATTTTTAGAGGATAATAGTTTTGATAACTCAAAACTTTGATGACTAATGCAAAAGTTTTTCTATCCATTAGTTTTAGGCCTTTAATTGTGTGGATTCTTCAAAAGTGTACATTTTGAAGTCAAAGTCTCAATTTTCCCTCCAATATCTCCTTATATTCCTGATAATTTTGAAACTTGTGTTGGTGTCACACTAGTTATGGCACTGTTTCCTAATCATAAGAAACATTACAGGCTCTCAACAAATCAAAAATGTAATAAAGCGATGTTGTGTAAGCTAACAAATAATAAGTCATCTCAATCATGATCATTATTATGTTTACTTTTAGGTAATAAATTATGACAACCAAAAAACATAACAAACAAATGCATACAATGGGAGACAATGAGTACACATAAGGCACAGTCCCTATAAATTACCTAAAGTTTGAGTGAGTTAGTAATGCATTGGTGTATGAATATTATAAAATTAGTGATAACAATGCGAAACATCCTTCATATTTGGAAATATGTGGTTTTACTCTTGCCATCATTGCCATCATGTTCGATGTTTAACCTTGAAATGCTTTATACACTTAATTTCTATCTGAGCTCTACTGTTGTATATTTTTCCTTCTCAAAGATGATATCAAATATTAAGGCATTGTATAGTTTAAATCTTATATTTCGAACGAGTTCTCAATCTTAGAAGCATTCTATAGCCATTCACGCAATGGAACCTTTGAATCTCGAACATTGAACCCTAATTTGCGGTCAGAACACTTCTCAACCCCAAACTTTATGCAAGAACTTTTGAAATATTACTTTTAAATCTTCATAAATAAGTGCAATTGTTTGAATTTTCACTCTTTTCATTCTTCAAAAACAGATTAATTATGATTTTTCAAGTGAAGTTTTTTCATTTAAGGTGAATTTGATATATTATTATTCAATTTAAATTGTTTTTTAAGTTGCTGGGGTTGCAAATTGTTTGAATGCAAGTAAACCATTGATAAGCTTTCATAAAAATATAAGATAACTCGAGTCAAGATTTTTGTAAACCTAATGAAAATACACATGCAGTATAAGCAATATGAAACCGATTAACACCATCGGGTGTCTATCCTTGTAATAAATTTGATTCCTAAATAATTGACATAATGTCATAATGAAATGGTTTTCAAAAATGAAATGTTAATAATAAATATCGCATTCAATGCTTTGTATTAAATAAATAAATTAAAAGCAAAGTTTTTGAAAAAGCCAACTTCAATAATAAATTTTTTCAAATAAAATCCAAAAAATATCAATTTCTGTGATGCATATTATTTTGAAAAATATTTCTGTGAAAGTTAAGCAATTGTTTCACATTAGAAAAAATTCTATTTTCTCAATAAATGATTAAAATAATAGTAATGTCGGAAATTAAAACAGACTCTTTTGAGAAAAAATTACTTGATTTTTTGTTCTGAAAATTTGAGTTCAATTTTATTAACATTTTGAAAATTAATTTTTGTTTAGTGATTAGTAGCTATAAAATAAGATCAATTTCTAAATAATTATAAGACTGTATAACATTCAAAGCATCACTTTTTATATATTTAATCAAAATTTACCATTTGTTTAATTTGAAAATAATATGTTGAATTAGGAAAATATTTATTCTAAAATGCGTGAACTTATTTTCATTATTAATTAAATTAAACTACTTAGTGAAAAGTTGATTGATAATTATAAAAGTTTAAACTTGTATTTATTAAACTTATTAACTTATAAATTTCAATCAATAATCACTGCTTATGATAGGCTTCTATTTTATACAACAATTACTGTATTATATAATGTTTTCAAAAAAGTTTTCATAAGTGAAAATTAAATTATTTCGCTTATGTCATTGGTTCAAATGGTGTATGACTACACATATATGCTTATAAATTGCAATAGAAGTAAACCATAATCACAAATGTTTTAAATTATTAAAAATATTTCTTTTTGAATGGCAAATGTGGGCGTTTATTATTTTGACTTTGAAAGAAAAGACTTTTTCGGAACTTTATTATAATGAACATACAATTATCTGCAATGAATTTAATATTAGTTATAGCTGAATGTGTTATGAAAATATTCTGCATTCTTATGAGATAAGTTTCGCATTTTATCACAAAGCGGATACTGAGATATCAGGCAGGATCTTATGTACATGAGTTCCAGTCCCTCCTTTCATATTTCTCTCTCTCTCTCTCTCTCTCTCTCTCTCTCTCTCTCTCTCTCTCTCTCTCTCTCTCTCGCACACATCCCTCCGATTCTCTATTGATATCTCTCACGGAAATCTCCAGAAAGAGCAATATTTAGAGGTAAAATATTTAGGAATATTTATTTCTCTACAAAGTGTATACTTTATTCAACTAAACTCTGTTATGAGACTGTATTATGGCTTACAATACAAAATTGGTTAACTATTTGGTGAACTGTAAGGCTCTAATATGGACAAAATTCGAATAATTTATCTTTTTTGATGTTTGATATTTCTTTTTTTCATTTAATTAATTCACTCAAATTTTAGTCAATTTAATTTCCAGGAATTTTTCTCACGTATTCAATCAGTGGGTTTACTATACAATTAAAATGAAAATTATTTATATTTAAATGAAATATCAACATAACTCAATGCAAAGTTATATATAAATATTTTGATTCATTTTTATGCTTTAATGCTTTTTAAAGTGATTCTATCACAAAATATCTAAAAAATTTAGTCAGTGATCTCACAGCTCAGAAAAATACAAAATACAAATTTAATGTATGCATCGTTATAATGGTTTTGCGATTCTTTCCTTTTGAAATTTTAATAACTCTTGAGAATGCATAGAATAAAATTAATGCCTATTATGCACGACATGAAAAGCTAATTTTTGATGCAAAAAATAAATCTCTCATATTTTTCGGTTACTCAACAACGTTCTGATGCGATCGTCAATAGGAAATCTTTTGTAGAGAAAGTGTCAGAGGAGAACATTTTGGCTGAACTTCAATTTTTATCGAATTTCAAATCTTTTTCTGCATAACGTATACCAAAACCTAAACCAGTGCAATGGCAATAAACAAAGTTTACATTTTCTTATTTCTCTTTTATTACAAATTTGCACGAAAGAGAAAGTAAAATATAAGAATGAAAGCGCAAAATCATCATATTTTGTGTTTGACTTTTGAAAAATTCTAAATTTATGCGAACGCCAAAGCATTTATTTGAGGGGAAAAACAATATTGACGGATAAACTTTAAATCTGTGAGAGGACAACCAATTGCGCAATTTGCTAAGGGTGGAGATGATTGTAAATATTCAAGCATATTGAGACGGGGGGGGGGGGGGAGAGTTGCCATTCAATGTAGAGATTGACCAATTCATCTGATTAGGTTTTCTAATAAAATCATAACAGAATAGAACATAACTGATAATGTTACTAATGTTAGTGATAATGGTCTATTGATCAAAATCAAGTGAAACAATGCGAGCCATTCATGAGGTAAACCATATAATTATTTTCCGAACAGAATTTTGAGGATGAGCTCGATTTTGTCTGACTTAACAATTTATGGATCACTAAACTCACATCAAAAGGTTGAAAGAGCCGAATATTGGTAAGGCTGAGGACAAAATACAATTGTATTGAGTCTTTTCTATCTGAGAATGTGATCACACCTGATTTCCCACCAAAACTGCCAATTATTCTCTACTGCCTTTCATTTCGTATAAGCTTATCATTAAAGGTAAGACGAATTAAAAGTCACACTAAATTTGAAGCCATGAAATTGTTTAAAGTTTAGAAGAATAGTCTATACATTTATTCAACTCAGTATAGCATTAAGATTCTGAATCTTTGCTGACAAATAAGTCGGAGATTTGGGTTCTATTAAAAATTGTTTGTGATATCAGAGCTTCGGTGGTTTGAAAACTAGTCGGGTTTTACCGGATTTGCCTACGCTTGTGAACAAAGATGGCTTGAGGCCAAAAAAACTCAAAAGTCAAAGTTGAGTTAGTTTTGGTTTTGAGGGCTAAAGCAATTGCTTTTGCTTGCAATGATTCAAATGAAGAATGTCTGCCTGAGTGAAGAAAACCATGTCCATCAGTGCATTCAACCAATCAAACAATTCAAGCAACTTGTTCTCAGTCTCCTCTTTGTCCTAATTAAGTACATTTCAAGTACATTTATCTCAGCAAAACTATCTTTCACCAAATTGTCAAACATTAACGCTCATTACTATCAATAGATTGTCATTAGGTTTCAATTTTACACTATTTTCTTAATTACTAATGTATGTCAAAAATTTTTTACTTCCCTTTTTTAATGATCAATTGAAGTTTACAACTTTTTATTAACATAATGATAATGTAATATTAATACAATTATTGATATCCTTTCAATTTTCTTCAATGCATTTCCCGTTCAATTTTTCAAATTATTAGAAAATTAAAATTAATTTTCTTATTATGTGATAATAGCTGTTATTTTATAATATATTGAGAAATTCAAGTTTTGCATTTAAACTATATTTAATTTGAATAATAGTGAAATAGAATTAAAATCATAATATATTTCCAAATTATTCAAAAAACTAGTGCCATAAGTTATGATCAATTTAATAAACCTCTTGAATTGATAACCGATGATTATTTGAATATCAAATGAACAATTTCTCATAATTGTAATACATTTTAATGAATTCACTTGTAAAATAAGTCTTGAATTTAAAGAGAAAATTGGAGACAAGGAAACATTTGTTATGACAAATTTGAAATTTCTTTGAGTTATTCAAGACTGAAATGATAACCGCACCCAAAACTCATTCATAGTATACCTGCAATAAGTCAAAGGCTATGAGAATAGAAATGAATTTTTGCAGAGCTAAACAGGAATAGTGCTGTTGTATAATGAATAAGCATTCAAATGATGGTAAGGGCCGTGTGGATGCATTTCCTGTTACCTAATAGGGAATGCATTCATGGATGAGTTGATGTAAAATAAATAAACACTTTAATTCAAGTTGAGTTATGTTCAGCTATTTTCTAAAATACTGGAATCTATTTGTCAGCACTCGTATTGTTGTGCAAACCAATAGTACAATCAGTATCAGAAAAGCAAATCAATACTACCAGTCCTGGAAATACAGAGCCATTAAAACCATAACAAAACTCTTAGCATTCAAATTAATTGTCGAAACCGATAGATATTATTTCAAAATAATTAATACCTTATTTGCATAACAAGTTTCCTTATTTTTTTCTGTCTAGAAATCTATTCTTAAGGAAAAATTTAATTAAAAAGTTGTGAGAAAATTTGACAAATTAACGAAAGTGGTTCTCAAATAATCAACTTTAGCTATAATTTGATCTCTAATTATTTCAATCTAAAACCGAGAAAAGTCTCATTACTTTGAAATTCAAGATTGTGTTGAAATTTGGAAGAAAAACCCTTTTTTACAGTACAGTAATTAAGAATTTTGACGAAAAAGTATTAGATTTGTGAAAGTATTTATATGAGTGTATATTGAATAGTAGGGTTATATATATAAAAAAGTAATAATATGTTGATCAGAGCAAACAGGGATATAAGAACAATAAATGAAATTAAAACAAAATCTATACATATAACTAAAGCTCATTTTATGGCTTGATTTATAACACTTACCACTATTCGTAGTGAAAGGCTGTAGTCATAGCCGTAGTTGTAGTGGTGGTAGTCGTAAAGGTTGCGTCAGATCACTTGTACGACTCATATATTGACTCAACTGTCGTAGTCGTTGCATAAATTGTGCAATAGATTCGTGGCTTCACTTGTGTAAACATTTGCAGCATAGAAACAGTTCTGCTCATCTGCAAAATGCCATAAATTTTGCCGTTATTAAGAGAATCGGCCAAAAGTTATCGTCTGTTTCGGAGAAGAAGGCAAACAAATTTGGCAGAAAAGTAAAAATTATATATAACTTATATTACCGAATGGTTATGAAAAAACTTATAATATTATGTTAGGCTATCGTAATGTAGACATAGAGTTAGAACTAATATTCATCACAGCATTCAAACAAAATAAACAATGAAAAAGTGAGTGACTATTTCGGGAAATATTTAGCCAAATCACGCAATGGTGAACACAATTTTTACCTTTGATGTTATTCACTATAGCAACACAACAAAACATAGCTTAATAAAGTGTTTATCCATGATATAAAAGAAAGTTATATGAGTTATATATGGCTCGTATAAACTGATGATGACTTTCGAGTCCAGGAAAAGATTGATACAACTGTATCGCACTCTATTGAAAGTTGATTCTCAAAGCTTACAACTACTCTTTGACGAATTGCTAGTAGTTGTGATGTTTGTATGTGTGCGATGTTCTCTTTTGCAGTAGAACTAACCAAATGAAAGCCCCACTACTCTTGTGACTAGCAATGAACAGGTGCATCATTGCTTGCGAGACAAGTTTGGGAATGGGGTACAACGTCAATAATACGTGAGACCAAACACACCGACTATTGCAATGCCTAACGCTCTGCCTTAACATTGCATTTGCACTGCATTTGCACTGCTTTTCCTCTGCTATGCCTTTACTGCTGTTCCTCTGCTATGCCTTCACTGCTGTTCCTCTGCTATGCCTTCACTGCCAAACTTGCACTTCATAACTAGCGCACAAATTTAGCTCAAACTTTCTATCAAATCCATATCAATTTGTTTCTTTTTAAATAAAACATCACAAATAAAATTATTGTTAATAATTCTTACTTTTATTCACATTTGTCACAAATTTAACACATGTTTACACTTATCAAAAAAATTTTAGCTTTAGTTTTTTAATGCATTGCAGATACAGATAGCATGTGATGTCTTTTTTGCAAAGTTTTTTCGCATATAAGCATTTCTCGAAACGTACACACGATATGATTCCAACTCTTGTCTTCGTTTTCAAGAAGATGAGATATAATACTAATCAGAGAACAGCTTTTGTTAGAAAAATATTATAAGAGAAAATAAATTGAGAGTAAAATTGAATAAATAATGAATTCACATTAGCTATAAATAATAGAGAAGGATAATTGAAAATTAATTGTTTTACATAAACCAAATATTATGATTAGCACAATCTCATTATGTTTAAATAATTGAATTGTATTGAATATGACAGTAGTTATTCATAATACTCTCAGACATTATGTTATATGAAGAAGAATAGAGTACAATACTTGTAGTTGAAGTTAATCTATTTTTAATGATCAGTAGATATAATAAAACTAATCTCTGCTATTATTCCTTTAACAGAAAATGATGCAAAGCAGCGAAATTTGAATAAAACAAAAGTTAAATTTGAATTGAATTTATATTTCTTTAAGTGATTTTTATTGCTTGTGAAACTTGTTTTTGTTGAATAAAAATGAGATTTCAAAATATGGTCATTCGGGTTTTGGGGACTACTTGTGAAGTAGGAAGACTTGCCTTATAAATCAAAGGTATAAGTAATTAATGTTATCATAACTTATATAACATTGGAGTGAAAATAAACATATCTCAACACGAATTAACAATCCAATTATGAAGTGTTGAAATCGGGCTTAATTTAGATTTGTTTATTGATGGATAAAAATCAACATATTATGAATAAGAAGAGGAAAATTTTTGAGAAAATTAGTTTATTATATATGTTTGAGGATATTTGACCTAAAAAGTAAGAAATTTGGGAAATTTGAAATAACACTCTGTATACTAAACTGCAATTTCTAAAACATAATCTATGTTAACCCACCCATTTATTTTAGCAAAATAGGAATGAACCTTTGTGGAGCATCAAATCTTGGCCAATCATCATTAAGGACCAAGAATATGAATCTCAAAAACAACTATCGTTTTAATCTCATTCATAATCTCCACAATGATATTTGACTCACTCTTTGAATCAAAGACTTTCATGTAGTAAATATATCAAATATCAGAATCATTTTATATTACGTACAGTCACGCCGAGAAAAGCTTGCAGATTAACTTATTATTCATTCTGATAACGCTTATCTTTCTCTGTTATCATC
>JAQFXV010002359.1:0-10573 GCA_034694065.1 Camisia spinifer
ATCTGTATTCAAGTGCATCAGCTTAAGAAGCAATACTAATTCAACTGATTCTAAACTTACCAAAATTCGGGCTGAAATTTTTAAAACTATTTAAAATGATAAGAGAATTGAAGCAATTATTTAAAATAGAGAACTCGCGCAGAGAGAATTATCAGCGATAATTCTGATAACTTTGAATCTAAAATTGACGAAATTTTAAAACTCATTTACGAATATTTTTCTATTCTTAGACCGCATATTAGATAAGTTTATTCGGAGCACAGAACCGAAGCATACAATTTGTTTAAGATATCGATAAGAAATAAACTATAATTGTTTACGCATATTATTTTATTAGATGAAGCATTCGAGTTGTTGGTAAGATGACAGACAAACTTAGCGTTTGATATTTTCCTTTAATTAAGGCGGCATTAGATGAAAAACCTTAATTTTTAAGAACATATCATCTCATTAATCACACAAATTTAGAAGAAAGAGACCAAAGAAGTGAGAGAGCACTGAAGCAAAAAGAAGACACTTTATTTAATGATTGTTAGCAAGCAATGAAGTTGACTCTTAGTTAAACTTACAACTGATTTCTCTACAAACTTTTCCTATCATACACATCAACATCCGGGCGAAAGAGCTTTTTAATATTTTATTTTTCTCTCATACCTCTCATAGTGTTTTCTTTTTTTGAGAATAAGCAACGACTCGGGGCGATGTGACAGGAGGTGTGTATGTGTGCCTCACTAATTGAGAGACCATCGTATGTATAAAAAGTTTGACATAAACTTTTACCTTCATGGATGAGATCCCCGGAAGTTCACTTATGTTGGTCGAGACCATTAAATTAAAGCCCGCATACCTTAGTTTATTAAAATCAAATGGCAGGTGAGGCAAACTGAAGCAAACTTGTTCAACTCATGAGTTGCTAAAATACCAAAATGTTTGTTTGTTTTGTTTAATTTTTGGGGCCTTTATATATTAGAGGCTCAATTATTCAACTGCGAGAAATTAAACGAATCTTACGCAACAGCTGCACAGCTTTTAAGCAGAAGATTCATTATCTAACGAACGACAAGTCTTTTTCATTGAAAGACAGTGCATATAATGTAATTTATACGTTTACCTAATGGGGGCAATAAAACTATAGCTACGATTAGTTAAATTTCATTATTTCCGATCATATCTCTTCAATCGTCTGCTCAGTCAATCAAATAGATCTATAAAATTGATTTATATCGAAATAAATAAATTTCAGTCAAATAAATGGTTTGAATATCAATAATAACATAGAAAACGACTATAGAATAATGTTTTTACAATTTTCTCTTATTTAATTATATGGTTTTCTTATTGAATCAAAAATAAATGTTTGATTTATTTTTAGATTTTTATATTTTAATTAAGGTGTTTTAACAGCGAAACTGATAATCATTAGCGAATCCCTATTGAGATCAGATAAAAATACTTGAATAACCCAAAGCTTTTTGACACTCAATAATTTTGATTGAGATTTTTCCTATTTAATTATAAATGCGAACTTTTAACCTTTTTCTGATATCCTGTATTTCTAAAATTAATTAAAACCCAAAATTTTTCGTCAATTTTCTATTTATTCTTAAAAAATGTTTTATATTTCATTGAGAAAAATTTTATCACTAAACAGATACCGATTTTTATTAGCCTTTCCTCTTTCTTTTCTTCACCAAATAAATTAAATTCAACATAAATTTTAATCATTAATCTGATAATATATAACACTGAACTAATAGAATAAATTTGATAAAAAGTTTTGCATAAGTAAATCCTCCCTCTTTGAAAAATGATAATATAATGATGAGAAAAGATTTTTTAATTAACATTCATCTGAGTAATTAGTTTTCAATTTTCAAGCTATTTGATGACTCACTGAATCCCAAAAATATGATAAAATTCAATACAACTTTTATTAAAAAAATATTGGAATCATTCAATATTAATAGAAAATTAAAAATTATTTAAACTATAAGTAAATGAATTTAAAACAATAACGAGTCAGATGTTATAGAAACCTGAATTAAGTATTGGTTATAAACAGGTTATTGCCATAAATAGAAAAAGGTATGAATTATTTCTGCAATGAAATAAGTTTTTTACTGAATGCATCGTATAGTGAATAAGTTGGCGCTAAATTGTTGATCTATTGTTTCATATTTTCAGTCAATATTTGATACCTACTAACGACACGTGCAATTTATATAAAATACTTTTCTATTGGGAAACAACAAAAAATAGAACTGTAAATAAAGACAAAACAGGTTGTACTGTCACGTATAAAACCGGAGGTGAAGTCAGTGCTATACCTGAGGTTTAGGGGACAGTCAATTTTTTGCATACAGATTATGTAATATATAAGCAAATCGATTGACTCACTTATTGCAGAGTCATTCCAAAAATGGGGGCTCAAAACGGAAGGGGGAATCCCTTCCAAAATATTTCCATAAACAATAAACTCAACCTCAAGCCAGTACTGCAGTACAGGTTTAACATTTTATCGACTTCGCTACCAAAAAATGGGCAAAATATGAAACGTGAGTTATAAATAATAGCGATTATTCTTTTTGGAAACGATCTATATTTACAGCTGCGATAGAGTTTATAAATCGCTTGAATCGTACTTTTTCGTGATTAAAGAGTTGACTTCCACTAAAAGTTGATTATCAAATGCTGTAATCGTATCCCATTATTCTTTTTTATTTATCAACAAAAATGTTTTTTTCATTATGAAAAAAGTATTTTATTCGCAGGCTTTCATTGTTCAAACACTCAGAGAGTCTATCATTTGTTTTCATTGAATACTTTTCATCTTTTTTTAAAAGCTTTTTATTAATTTAAGAGAATGAGAATCGAGATTAGAAAACATAGATCAAGATTTATATTACTTTAGCGGACGAACTAATGCATACATTTGAGAAAATTTATGGAGAAAAATAAACGGTTTTTGCGTAAGATCTGCATATCTAAGTCATCAAAATCAAAAGTGAAAAAAGAAAGCATTAGAGAGAGTGTAACACATACTGAATAAAATAGTTTATTTTTCGCAATACTTTCGTATAGTACTCTTTACTTCCTCATGAAAGTGATCAGACTTGCAAATTAAAGCAGTAAAAAATGCTTATTATAAATTAAAATAATCTTTTAAATTAGGTTAAGGTCATTGATAATTAAATCGAATTAACATAAATTGACAAAACAGTAGCAAAATATAAGCTATACCTGAATACAAGTCTAAATTTCCATATATAGTTCAGTATATGATCATTGAATATGTATGTAAAGTAGTGGGCATTCAAATACAAAACATTGATCTAAACACAGATCAGAACAACTTCCGAATAACAATTAGAAGAATCTGTAATTAAGTGCGGGATCGTTATTAAATCTAATAGTTTTACAAAACAGACTCAAAAAACTGTATTTACTGTCGATAGTATTTTTTCTAAATTGCGTGATTAGTTGTTGTTGTGCTGCAACGACTCTATGAAAATGACACGCAATCTATTATTTAGTTATTAATACGTTCAAAACTAAAGTTTCTATGTTTACGAAACGAGTGATTTTAGCTCTGATACTAAAAATCATACTTTTTCTGACAATCTTTAATCAACTTTTACCACAATATTACGTGAGTCACATTTCCAGATGAATTTTTCCATTATTTCATTTCAAAGAAAATAATTAATAATGCGAATATACATGTATTTCTAGTCAAAAGAATTAGTTGTTGTTCTCTTTTTAAGCAAATTTCATTCCATGATTCTCTCTATTCAATGTTTGATCTCTCTCTCTCCCTCCTCTCTCTCTCTCTCTCTCTCTCTCTCTCTCTCTCTCTCTCTCTCTCTCTCTCTCTCCACACACACACACAGATACGAATAATAAATTATTAAAAGTGTTTGTGCAGAATCTCTGCTGGAGGCGAACAATAAAATAAAAAAAAGCAAGAAAAACATGAATTATAACAACCTCTCTCTTTCATTTTTACCTAAAACTGGTTATTTTTTGGGCGTCACATTTCGATTATGTGTTCTCATGCATTTGGCTCATATGGCACATAATCTTCCATTTGCATAAATCTCAAACTTAAAATTATTGTGTACTATATGTTTTGGGAGTATTAGTATCGGAACAGTTGATGAGAACCCATTCAGTTCCATTATTTTTCAATTATTTCATTCTTTTTTATAGTAATTTCAACACCTTAGTCCTAATTTGATATTGATTATGATGAAAGTTTTAACTACTCATTACACAAGTATTCTGTATTCGTTAATCTAATAATAATTATTATAAAGTTTACAGAAAATTTCCATTGATAAAAAAACAATTATAAAAATCACTTTACTTTTAGCTAATGAGCGTACATATATTTTCTATGTTTGTGATAATAGTATTCTTATTTATAAGATATCACATTATATTTATGAATATTTATAAATCAATTTAAAGATCAAAACTTGTGATTAATCAGAAAATTGAGAGCTATAAGTGATATGTAACTAAAGTATAACATTACAAATTTCAATTTTTATGAGTAAAAATTAGAACAAAATGAATTATATATAATTGAAATACTATATTAATTATAATATTTTTACCGTAAATTAAAGAGCATGTCATTATTGAAGAAAATTAACATTATTTTAATCTCATTGTATCTGTTTTTGAATTTTTGTCTCTGTTTATTAAGACATTTTGATTATTCTTCAATTTAACAAAGTACTTTGACTTTTGTATAGAATAAATTGAAGTAATTTTATAATAGAAGTGATGAATACTAAATTATTCCATTATATGAAATCTATGTGAATTAATAACCACTTATTCAAATGATAACTAATAAAAGTTTTTCCAAATGATACAATTTTAAACTAATTAGAGGTTATTGATAATTCAATAAAAAAGGAAAAAAAGGACTTAGATTGATTTGAAGTTAAAAAATTAACTTAATTACTATGAAACGCTTACTTAATATGTTTTTCAAGTGGGATAATAATTTTTTCCTTTAAAATTTAGCGGAAGATCTTTCATAATTAAGTATTGCTTCAAATTTATAATTATAAATGTATGCAATGATATTGAGACACAACTATTGAGGTATTTTATTTATTGCTGATGTAGAGAAAAACGCGGTAAAATTATATATATAAATGTTTTCAAAAAATCATTAGATATTCATATCACAATGATTTAAAAATTGTAATGAAATTTTCATGCTTAAGTATCTGATCATAACATGTTTTTGGGTATTCTATTGAAGTGTGCGAGCCTTCAAAAATAATAATTGAACGAAACAAGCATATTATGCTTTGAAAGACTTGATTTATTGCATTTAATTCATTAATTTTTATTTATGTTTCAGTTATTAATTGATGTAAATTAACTTTAAGACACATCGTGTTTCAAAATGAATGAATCAATCAAACATTTCAATGCAAATATAATTTTTAAAAATAAGTCATTCTAAAGAATCTATACATAATGTTAGTCATATTAAAACGTTAATAATTATATAGTTCAAAAAGTTAAGAAAATGTTGAAATTTTATTACTGGCATTAAGAAAGTCTTATCGTTTTGAGTAGAATTTCAACACAAATATAAAGTTAATATTTGTATCAAAAATTCACTCCCATTAAAAGACACTCTGGAATTCGTTGAATTGAAATTCGTGTCTCGATTTTTTGAATGGAATAATATTATTAAAACCACTTTTTATCAATTTTATATCAAATTAATCTCATTCAGTTAATAAAAAGGCAATTTTTATTTAGTTTTAAATTTTTAATTCGACTCATTCCATGAATGAGATTTCAAAACAATATTTTCTTTGAGACTCACTTTATATAAGATATAAAAGTGAAAACAAAAACTCATTTTTGATCCAATAGTATAGTTGTATGACAAATATGGAGTGTTTTTGATAAATAATTACAAATTCTGAATCACTAGACTCTAAAAATAATTCAATAAAAAATGAGTTAATAGTAATGGAGAGTAATCCCAAGGGTGTATTTAATAGTTAACTGATACATAATTGTATTTTTTTGTTAGTCCTTATGCAACGATTTGGTTGATTTGCTTTATTGAGCCTAAAATTGCGTGCATTTGTTGGCCCTCAGCATATGTGAAACAGTGATACGATATGTTAGATTTAAGCAGTATTTTGGGATTCTCTCTGTAAAAGTTAGAAATGAATGTGGTCTGAATGCTTAATAGGCTTGTCTCTATGCTTTACACACTACCTCTGTTTATACATTATAATAGTTGACTACAACCAATACTACAACCAAATTATCTTTGATCACATTCAATACTTTAATTCTTAAGCACAACAATTTGATGTCTTTTCATCGTTTTTCATTCAAGTTGACTAATAGTTTAATAATTAGGATATATTTTATATCTGAAAAGGATATATAATTCTAAATTTCTGATCACGTCTTCATTGACCCAATAATTTGTGAGTTTACTTACAGTAATTATAATAATGAATGGGTTAACGATTTAAGGCGACTTTTCTGACACATTACAATCAAACTTAAACTAATAATTTTGTTCATCTATACAATAGTTTATCGTTTGTTTCCGACACTAATTTATCTTTTCTTCAACATCTTATGGTATTTGAAAGTTTGTGGTTAACCAACGCTAGCTATTGGCAAACTGTGCAAACCTAAACCTTATTATAATTTTTAATGCGCTAAACTTCCCCTCAAATGCAAATTTAGGGGTAACTGAAACTGAATCTCTAATTAGATATCTTAACTTATATCGATTACATCAGTAAGTCTTAAATACACAATGAATAACTTATATATTATTCTAACATTTCCTAAATTGTTTATTAAGTGAAGTGCAATGAAGTCGTGAAATACACTCATTAAATATTTTAAACAAATTAACTTTAGTTTTTTTTGTAAAAACTAATCATAGTTTTAGTGTTGAGACATTCATATTGAATGTGTAAACTTGTTGTGATCCCTAATGCTTGAGCGCTATTACAAATACTCATTCAAATTGAAGTGAAGCGGAACTCATCTCATACATAGGGATAATTTAAGAAAATTTTATTTTTTAAAATATTCAAAAAGACGATAAATTACTTAAATTTGGTCATTCATTGCAACAGCTTTTCTATTCGTTGAAAAAAATCAGTGTTCGAAACAATTCAAAGACTTAAGTCATTGACTCTAAACACTTAAGAAACAAATTGAAAACTTCTTACATTTGGCTAATCTTTAAAAATTTGAATTTTCGAAGTAATCCTCATCTCTTAAAATAATTAATGACTGTCGGATTTGAAATTATTCGTATGTTTCGCCAAAATAACACTTTAAATAATTGACTGAATTCTTGTTATCTTTTGAGTGAACATCAAAAATATCAAAACATTTAGATTCATATTTCATGAAATATTCTTTATTAATTCTCAAATATTAAATCTTAAATTCTGTTTCAGATACAAATATTTATGATTTGAATTTAATTTGTTTTTATTCAATATTTAATGTGAATGTATATAATCTGTCTAAATCTTAAAATTTTGAAACCAGTTCATCATTAAAGGATTATAGAGTTTTTGGCGATCTTTCAATGTAGAGATTTGTCACTCTGTTTCAATGGCAATATTTGGAACTGCTATTCATTTCTTCGGTTATAAGTTTTGATTTACTAGTTTTGGAATTTTTCCAAATTAAAAATCATAGCACTCATCAAAAATTTTTTTGATGTATAAATCAGACGTTTAACTATTTAAAAATAATTAAATGTAAGTTTCATTATTTCTTTTTTGTTTAAAATGATAGATTGACAGAACATATACTGTATATATTGCTATACAAGGATTGCAGCATAGGATGCGTCGAATTTATAAACACTTAAATTATGCTTTCAATCACAGTATTACGAGTTAATAGCAATTGGCATAAAAGTTAACTAAAAAGAAAGAAAGTTTCTCTTTCTTTAAGACTCGCAGCAATGACCACACCGTGACGGGGCGGGTATGAGAAAGCCTTTAATCATAAACTCAAATCGCAAACTACACTGTTTTATACACATCCGTCTTTTAAAATACCCTTAATTTTTAGCACTGTTTGCAAATATCGACGAGCCTCTAAAGGTTGCGTCGGATGGCTTTGATTACGATAGACAATAATAATATAATAAGAGGGGTAACTAACTTATCAAAAGGGGAATTCAGACATTTATAAGTTTTCATGCATTGAGGGGACAGAAATGAACAACTAACTAACTAACTAAGTTAGTTCATTCTTTGGCTTTAAGTTTATTACAGTTACCGTCTCTTTTAGTCCCAGAATTTGATTAATGTAAAGCAATGGGATTTTCTTCACTATTAATCTAAACAGATTTTTCTTGAATTTTATCTCAACAAAATGTATTTGAAGACTCCCTTAAACTTTTTGAGAAATTGAATATACATTCTTGTTATTGAATTTTTTTGCTTAATTGAAACTTTACAAGTTTTTATCGAGAAACAAAATTATAATAAGACTTTGATCAGCTCAATGTTAAAAAGCGAAAAAATATAAATTATTAATTCATAAATCTTCTTTTTTTGGAAATATGAAAACACATGAAATTCAAGTTTCAATGAATACTAATATAGCAGTTGTATTGCTAGCACTGAAAATACTTTAAGTCCAAAACAAAAATGAGTTTATACAAGCATTTCTAGCATTGATTCGTTTAAAGTCTCAATTGTTTTACCGAAAATAATAGGCATAATTTTAATGGATGATTGAGGAAATTATCAGCCACTTTGTCGTTATTATTTTTCTTTGTGAAAATAAACTTCACTGCATATAATAGTTGATAATCATTGGTAGTCTTTTTTCATATTTAGGGGAACATATCATGATATTATTTTCTTTCTCACTCTCTTAGTTGTTGCAAATCGTGTATTTAGTCTAACACAACAATCAATCATTTGGTTGCGCACATACTATAATCAGTTACCCTCTAAAAGAAATGTTTGGTTCGGGCGCCGCAGATGCCATTTTAGACAATTATACATTTTTGGCTTATTTACACATTCACATTATTATCGCTTCGCCTTTTAGCGATTCAAAAATCGCTTTATTGCCAATACTTCAATACTTCGAATGTTACATTTTGCCGACCATTATGTATATTAAAAAAAAGTTGTAATACATCTTTGACCAGCAATTATACGTTAAAAATTGCGCAACTAAATGTATAAATCACTTTCAACATGCAAACTAAAACTAGTAATCATTCCATTTTAATCCTTTTATCAAATTATACATAATTAGTGATTAACAAACTTTAACTATTAAAATGTCAATATTTACCAATTGGACTTTATTTATATCAAATACAAACTTTAAATAATTTATACATAATTATTCCATTTATTGATTATTTACATCCGTGTTTTGAAGTGTCAAATGTTTATGTTATTCAATAAATTGATTGTAAAAATTATAAGGACTATAAAAAGTAATAATAATTAGTTAGCTATAAATATTATTTGAAGAAAATAGATAAGCCATTAATTTGTTGAATTAGTGTTTGAACTAATTAATATACATTCGCGTATTAGATGGTAAATAACATGGATCACACCGCGTGAGGCAACCAAATAAATGATCTCACTCTTCACAACTCTCCACAACTCTCCACAATTCTACATAAATATATTCATTCTCAGCAGAAAGTGTGGCAAATTTTTTTCTTTCTCAACCAATAAACTATGAACTACTGCTGATTTGTTATGAGTATTATTGCCTTAAAAAATTATAAGAGTCATCATTATTATCGTTCATAAGTTCATTGCATAATATCTATGGAGAGAGAATAGAGTATATGATCCCATATATGTATGCATTTATGTATATAAGTTTAACTTATATATTATAATAAACTGTTAGCCCCATAAGTAATGATCATAAACTTTACCAATACTTATGCCATAGTTTTGGCACGAGATGCCATTTGATGCCATTTTCTCAAGTAGTCTATGTCTGAAAGCTTACCTGGAAGTATATATTATCAATTGTATTGCCTGACACTATCAAGTTCATGAAGTTGTTGCTAAACTAATGCCAATTTTCCTCGAGTGCCATTTCATTGCATAAAACTCAGTCTAATTTATTATAATCTTTTATTTCTTACTGCAAAAAAGATAACAATAAATAATGAGAATAAGCATACAGTATATGTATATGAATGGATTTGAAGCACGTATGGATAGCAATGGCAAATCCCGATCATTTAGAATTATTCCTTTGGGTCGAAGTAAACGCATTTAAGAAAAAGAATCTCAATATAGCAATAGCTATACAACTAAAGTACAGTACAGTGCAGTACCAGTGAATACGCAGAGAGACTCGTGGAGCGTATGTCGGCGGTCGTATTTGTAATCCTATCACGTATTTATGCGCTTCATTCTAATTCCTTTTAGGGTCCAAGTCATATAGTTCATCATGATTTCACATCACGAACAAATCAAATGAACAACATAGAGACTCACAATGGAAGCAAAAGATGTTGGTGTGTGTGTGTGTGTGT
>JAQFXV010002360.1:0-10567 GCA_034694065.1 Camisia spinifer
TAACTGATATTTATACAATTCAGAGAAACTCTCTAAAAAATGTCAGACTCGAACATTTTTTAATTTGATTGTCGGTGTTTTGATTGTCGGTGTTATGATTGTCGGTGTTTTGATTGTCGGTGTTTTGATTTGTTGGTGTTTTGATTTGTCGGTGTTTTGACTTGTCGGTGTTTTGATTTGTCGGTGTTTTGATTTGTCGGTGTTTTGATTGTCGGTGTTATGATCTGTCAGTTTTATGATTGTCGGTGTTTTGAACCACACCCATTGCATTCAACAGTCAAAAAAATATACCCGTGATTTGTATTACTCCTATTGATAAACCATGACGATATTCATGAAAGTAACCACTTATGTTTATTTTCAGTAATATATTCAATAATTACAATTGATTTTGCTCATAAAACATAATAAGATTAAGTATCGTCACGTAAGTGCTATAACATTCCGACTTTGAAAAACTACTTTCGAGAAAACTTGAGTTGAAGTTTAAGAATTACATAGACTTAAATTATCAGAATGAAATTAAATTGCATTTTTTAAGATTATTCGTTTGAATTCTAAAATTCTAAGAACATGTAAAAGGAGATATTTTTATGCTCTATATGAATATGTTAATAATTAATTTTGTCGAAAATTCAAGTCGGAATATTAAAGCACTGATGTGACGATGTGATTCAATAAGATACAATAAACCTTCAAACACATAATTTTTATTTGAGCTTAATTGTAATTTAATTTTTTATTAAAATGAATAACCAATAAAAAGAGCTTAGTTATCCTAAAATTGATAAATTATTTGCCTGATCTCTGTTTTTTGCCATTTTTTGTTCTCAAGATATTTTTCCTAAATCTAACTTGCACATTTCCTGGGTCTTCATAATTGCATACAATATAAACTTCCATCTGTTTATTTTGTTTTCGTTGCGCAGATCGAGCGCAACCTAACATTTTTGAGCTGACCCAAACTAATTGAGTGAAGTGTCCAGTTTTTCTACTGTAAACAGACTTTGAATAGTCATATCTTTTGACTTCACTGTACCTATTCAGAAAAATATCAATTGTAAAATTTATTTTCCTAAAAATAGAATAAAATACCAACTCTTGACAGCTTCCGCACATCCAAAAGTCCTTTTGCCACCTGATTGAATAAAAATAAATCAATGAATTATGAAAGAGAACAAATTCTATGAAAATTAGATTTCTTATTATTCTCTTATCAAGCAGTAATTCAAGTTAAAAGATAGTGCCGTATTTCGAAGGAAATTTTTTCAGTCCATCAGAAAAATTCAATTATTAAATCGAATATATATTGAGATCACAGAAATTGTTAGGACGTATGAGTCTCTAATAATTCATTTATTATCACCCCCAAAATTTTAGTAAATTAGTTTGTTTCGCTATAAATTTTTCTCTGTTTTTCTTTAAATATGAAAATCTGATCTAGTCAATAATTTTATTCTTTCACCATCAGAGAGGGTCAGACTTGATAGGCGGAGAGGGTGTATATTTTGGGACTGTGGTTGAGACCGGGGCAAATGTTGGGATAGGAAAAATAAATTCGCTGGAGTGATATTTTTGAATTTTTTGAAGGATATGATTTTTCATCGATTTCAGGGGTAGTATTTTCAGGATGTTATTTATAGCACTTTTCGGGAATTATGCTATATAGATTCTTGTGATAAACCAATATTACGAGTGTGTAAATGAATGCAAACTAATTTCATAGATGAAACTTTTGTTTTTTGAATACTCACCTATTCCCCAAAAATATTCTCTCCATAACCTTTGAGACCTTTGTGGCCGTGTGATAACATTTTAAAACGACTCATTTTCATAGCACGTCTTTTTGAATATTCTGTCACCTGTTCATTAAAATTCTAATTGGTCAGAAAATTTCAATATATCTCATATCTCACCATATTATTCATCTTCAAATCAGGACTTCTATGTCTTCGCCTAAATTTATTGTGTTCTTTGAGACACTCACTCAAAAATCAATCATCTGTTTTGTCAGGAAAAGATTTCCGACTTTGTATGACTATAAATTGGATTAAATTTTGAAAGGTTCATGTTTCAGCAATTTTTTTCAGAAAGAAATCAGAAATAAAATATATTATCTATATGTCCATGATTTTAAAGTCTATGCATTGATTAACTATCAACGTCAAAATTGAAATAAAATATAATTCAACTAATTTTTTCTGCATTTAAGATTGGTTTTTTGAAAATAAATTATCAATTCTGAAGTTTTAAACTCGCCTAGATATATGCTAAATCAAATTCCTAAACTTTAATTATAAAAATTTTTAAGCAATGTGAAAAATAAATAAATAACTTACAATTGTTGTAGATTATTAATATAATTGTCGTAATTATTATATTATATTGCATTTATTTCTACTCTTGAATTAAATTCTTTTTTTCTAAATTTTTTTATTTGAGATAATTGGATCGTTAGATATATGATGCAACGATCCAATATTTGTGCAGCTGTTTGATTGCTCAAATTATGAAGCAAATAATGGATTGTTGATTGTGAGGCTAATTAAACTAACGAATTTTGCAACGAATATTTTTCAATAAATTAAAATTTGGATGTTAATGAAAATATAACGGAATATATAAAGATTCTTTTTATCGAAGCTTTTCCGTATTCTAACCCTTAACTATAGAAGATAAGAGGAATTTACAAAGTTTTTCTCAAGAAATGTTTGATTTCGTATTGTGATAAGTTATTCTGAATTTTAGCTGATAAATGAATTTGATCTTTAAAGTTTTTTTTCAAGATCTGGTTTTGTTTTTGTAAAATCTTTACTGAAATATTGAATTATTTGCGGAAGTAATAAGATAAGTTTACCTAAGTAATTTTGATAGTTACCTAAGTGATTAAATTCAGTTTCAATGAACGGGGAAGCTTTAAAATATGAATTTATAGAAGGAAAAGAATTAATTTTCAATATTATGAATCCAAAACTAATAGTTTTGCACAAAAAATTACATCTCAAAATTTAAAAAATCTTCCCATTGAAAAACATGAATGTAATTTATCTGATTACTTTGGCAAAGCATTTTATTATTGATTCTTCAAAAATATATAGAAGTTTACAAATGGATGAATGAGCATGAATTTTTTTTTTGGTTTTTTATTGGTAATAAGCACTAGTTTAATATAACTGATGTGAATTTGATTAAGTCGGTGAATTGTCATGATTTAAAGTACAGACTTTCTAATTGAGGATGAATGATATGAACTAAATTTAAACTTGTTGCCTTCTCTTGCAATTAAAATTTATGAGTTAGAGTGATAGTTGCAGGATTATATGTTCCAGTATGTGTTGTTCCAGTATTGTACGTTATTGATGAAGTTGCTCTCGTTCTATCCTTCGGTTCTTGTTGATCTGTTTTTCTGAATTATATGAACATAATTTAATATCTTAAAAATCTACTCTATCATTAATTTTCAAGTTTTTATTTTTTGGCATCAGAGATTGACTGAGTTACGCAAAATGAGACTTTCATCTTGACTAACTTTTTTCCGTTATTTATAACATTATGGCATTAAACCAAATTCTTTATTATGCCAAGTTAAATTTTCATAAATTATCGCAAGTTTATGGAATTGAAAGCTTCACTGAATAAACCAATAGATGTTTGACTAATCATTAATTTGAAAAGAGATGGGGTCTAGTTCACTATACCAGAGCTCCCAGAAGATAAGGGAATCTTGAGATTACAACCCTGAGCTCGTTGAAAAATAAGACACGACTTGAAAAAAATTTGAAAATATCCCCCGGTTATTCTGGTTTTTTCTATTCCGAGTCCTGCTCTGGACGAAGAAATACCCCCAGCGCACACTCTGACCAACTTTATTCTCTTAAACTTTTAGATGATCAATAATTCAATAGGTTAAAATATTGGTGACTATAAAAGCATTTTTTTTAAAGTATCGTGCATAACTTTTTAAGCTGAATGAATTGGCAAAGTTTATTTGAGCGTGAATTTTTCTATTTTCAGACCTAAACAGGAAGCAGATCAAAAATGATAGGGATAGTATAAATCTTTAGATGATTGTAGTACCTTGCAGTTTAATTCATTGTGGACTTTTTGTCTTTTTCATGAATTATAATCAAAATTTGAATCTAATAAAAACTTAAGTTATTGAGTAATTATTTTGAATATATATTATTGAAAGCATATATTAGATCCAAATTTTCATTAATACTTATCAAGAAAATTAAATCTTATCAACATACTATTGAGTTAAACTGCAAGTTTCACATAGAGGTGCTCTTTTTTTTGTCCCTACCGGTATATTAACGATTTTAAATAAAGTAAACAAGATTCTCCTAAGATTTTTACGGATGTTTTAGTTTATCTATTTTTTAGCGAAACTGATTAGTTCGAAACTCTGATTATATTTTTAAAAAATGTAATAGAGCATAACCGAATCAATTTTATCCTACCTTTAGTTTCGAATTAAGAATGGTTTTATAGATAAGATATAATCTCATATACTTTAAATGAAAAATACTTACATTTTAACAATTCCAAAGTAAATTTTATCCAATATGAAATGGTAGCTTTCTTTAATATCTAATCCAAATGGTGTCGAAAAACAATTGTTGGAATATCCAACATTGACAGAATATGAGCCTTTATAAGTTTCATCAGAATTAATTGCATCACCAAGTGCCATGCCGATTTCATCGAGACACCATTCTCTTATATTTAGAGTGAAATTAGTTGAGTGACAATTTATAAATTCCTTCAACAGAACTTGCTTCGCTTTGGTAACTAAGAATTTTAAAGTGGTTGCGTTTTCACTTCCGATTTCCTAAGCAGTTGCATTGCGCGATTTTTCAATTGTTGAATAAATACCGTTCTAAAATTCAAACTGATCATTAATATTTTACACAAACATGTTTTTCAACTCGAATTTTTATTTCAATCAGCTTGATTATAAACAGCGAGTTTTGGATAAATTTATAATTTATTCGATAATAATTCCGGATTTTATTAATTTTTGAGAACTTTTTATTATATTAAACCATTGCATCTCTCTAGTTTGACCAAATTCAAATTTGACCTTTCTCATGTATGCATTACAGCTTTTTCAAATTAATTATAAGAGAAAACAACCCTAATTAAAGGAGGAAAGATATGAGAGCTAAAATTCGATATTTTAAGATCGTATCAAATCAAAATTAATGAGCAAAAGTTTTTGCTATAATTTTTCAAACAAAAATCGTTTTGAATGAACTTCAAGTTCGTCAACTATTTTGCAATCTTTTAATCTTTCAATCAACTTTATCTTAGTTTATAACAGATTTTTAAAAAAATTGAAATAGTTTTATTTGAGACTTATACATTACTCAAAAATTGTGTATTAATGTTAAAAAATTTTGGACACATTCGAATATTGCTAGTTTCATTGATTTCATCAGCAAGATCCTAAAATATGGAGTTTTGAAGTTCTTAGCTCTTATAGTTAATGTCTATATAAAGAATGTTGTATATTGACCACATTGATTGAACATAAATACCTGATTCTGTGTGGAAACAGATGCTCCTTGTTTGAAATAAAAATATGTGTAGATTTTTATGAGGATAATAACAAAGTTTTTCGTTAAACTTTCATCTCTATTACGAGAGTGTGCAAACCAGTGCCGACCAGTGATATCCACTCTCTATCAAACTGTTTATTCATTTGCTCGAGAACTTGCTCTGCCACTCTACTGATGTTGCTTTTGTTGCATTGCAATGCCACAAAGGTCAAAGTTTGTCCGATTGCGAACTCCTGCATATTTTTAGCCATCTCAAATTTGATGCATCATCATATTGCGCGTTTATTATTGCTGAGTTGCAAGCTATTAAAAATGTTATTATTAGAAACATCTTATAATTTTTTTCAAAGCAGTGCTATTCAATAAAATAATATATGTATGCTTCAGCACTAGTAAAAAGTTTCATTAAATTACAATAAAATTTTCATTTTTATTCACTACAGGTTTTGATTATAAAATTATTTCTATTGAGTATCATATGTTAGGTTCTCAGATTAACTTGTTTTTCTGAACTTTGATCAATAAGAGCTTTTGAATTCGGGAAATATAAAATATATCAATTATGATTTTTGACCATGGAATTTAAAGTTTTTAAAAAATCTCGTTCATGCTATTTTTCAAGAAAATTTTATTTTATTATATTTGGCAGTGATCTAGAAATTCAGAAGCGAATCAATTAGAATAGAAATTGTTTTCAGAATAGTTCATAAATTTTTTTCAATTACAATGTTACATTGAAGATAAAGATTTTCCATAATAAATTTTTTAAAACTAGAAACGAGGACAAGTGATTTTCATGAGATCATGTATAGTGTTATCCACATGAAGAAAGATAAGATATAACTTTATCCTCAATCTCGAGCTTAAAGGCACTCATTTTTGTGAGTAAGACTCACTTTAATTTTGTAAATTTAGAATTTATAATATTTAATTTACTGAAAACATTTGGAATTTTCTATTTAGGGATATAATTTAACAAAGGATTGAGAAAATAAATTTTCAAACTTAATAATCAAAAAATAGATACTCTAAATAAATCCATATTGATTAATTTGAAGATCAGAATTCAAAAGCTACAACCAAACAAGGATTACTCATATCTAACAATTTAATTTTAGGAAGGCTAAAATTCTTTTTCAACTGATCTATTGAAGGATAATCTTGAACCAAAGCAGCCGTATAATCTCCAGATGAATTCAAATGACACCAACCATCATTTGGTTTAGTTATATTTGATTTCTAGAATTTAATATTTTGAAATAGTAGCAAAAATAATAGAATAGAAAATCATCATATTAATCTAAAGCTACTTTAGATTGAACTGAATTAAAAGAAAATATCTATTCAAACGAATATAAAATTGTATATTAAAATTTTCACCTACTTTTCCATCGCCTGCCACATGAAATCCATCATCTGTAGCAACAAGTAAAATTCTCCTTGCATTATCTCTCTAACCAATCTCATTCTTACAAACCACAGGCTGGAGCATAGCTTCACCTTATTCAACATGGTGATGTTTAGAGTTAAATACTTAGCATAAGTTGATTGAAATGTTTAAATCTAACAGTTATTTAATCTCACCAGTTCCTTCATATAGATCATTACCATTAAGGATATCAGTATTTTGGACTATTTTTGAGAAATTGGTAGTTTCATGAGATAATTGCATACGATTCTTGAAAAGATAACTAATTTTTGAAGAACAGGAATAATAATTCATAATTTCGAAAAATCGTTATTGGTACTCTTACTCAGTTTCCTCACCAAAAGGATGAATTGGTTTATCCACAAACGATCCCAATCCTAGCCTATAGTTTTCTGTAATATTGCCGATGGACGACATCAACTTTGAAGCAAGAATTATCAATTTTTCCTTATCTGTTTTCATTGATCCAGTAATCCATCAAGTAATATAGATCAATTGGATGTGCCTGTCATACCATGTGGATGTGAATAGTCATACCATTCAACAAATGAACTTAAATGTTATCTATAGCTTTTCTCGGTTCTATAATGGCTTCATTCTTTTTGCTTATGGGTTCAAATATGTCTTTCTCGGATATGAGCCGGTGAATTGTGTCACAACGATTTACTTCAGTATAATCTTTTTTTACACACCACCCACATTGGTGTTCAGCTATGTATGATTTAAGGTCATGATTAAGGGTACACGCACTTCTACCATAAAGCTCATTCAGAATTTCATTATCATCTAAATGTTTTTTTTATGTTCTATAACAGTTTCATTCTTATTGCTTGTCGGCCCGAATATGTCTTTCTCACAGCCTGTTGATTTGAGCCTATGAATTGTGTCACAACGATTAACTTCTGCATAATCGGTCTTGACACACCATCCACATGGGTGTTTTGCTATGCATGATTTGAGGTCATGATTAAGCGTGCACGAACTTCTACAGAGAAAATCATTCAGAGCTCCATTATCATCATTAACCAAGCATTCTAAAAATACCGCTCAAAAATTGAATGAATTGAAAAAAAATTATAACCTAATTTTTCAAAATACTTTTTAGATGTAAAGTACCTGCGAGTAAACATAAGAGTTTAACTTAATATTCAATTCACTAAGACTTCTTATCTTTTTGATAAGTCTTTATCAAAATTCGAATCTAATAAACTTTTAAAGAGTAATTATTCCGAATATTGATTAGTAAAAGTTTTTATCAAATTCAAATTTTGATAAAGACTCATCATAGTAACTATTGGGTTTAACTATAAGATTAACCTACAGGTACTGTACCAGTTATTGCCAAAATTGATATTTTGAAATTTTTTATCATAAAAATTGATAAGTACTGAAACTATGTATCCTGATTTTTATTTAAGCAATTTTCGAAGGGAATTTTAAACATTTGAGACAGTCATCACTGCCCCTTAGGTTTTATTGTACACTTCATTATTGAACTTAAACTTGTAAATGATTTGTACTACTAATTGACCCTTAATTTACATATGAATCTTATCGATACGTGTCATAGATTTTTCCACAGACTTCTTATGAAACGTGTACTAAACTTATACTATAAAAGAAATGCTTAACAAACTGTTTAGGGTCAGATCAGTGTTAACTCCCATGTTATACACAACTCTTTTGCTTAAATCGCAATAACTTTATTTTGGGTGATTTAATAATATAAATCTTTAATGTTTAATAAAGCTTTTGTATTAAGTGCCTTAAGGTTATTCAATCACCAATTGTATGCTAATTGGTGATTTAGCTCGCATTTAAGCTATAACTACCTTCATCACAAGTGACGGACCTGACAGCTCTAACATCTGGGACTGTCACACTCTTTACCCGTCACACATTGTTGAAATAAATTATTCAAAGTGTAAGCGTATTTATTTATTTTTGACAATATAAAAATTAGTTTTTAAATTTAATAGGTGAAATTAAATAGGCGAATTGGAACTCACCGGTTTCTTATACTGGATTTCGGCGCAATCGTCACCATCATTATGTTTATCATCTTTATCCCAATTCGAATAATCAAACCGATTTCCGTCATCCCATGTAAAAAGTGTTTAATTATTTGAGCTTCTTTTTGCTCCAATCCATACGCTATTTAAAGAGCCAAGTTTTGTGACAATATAATTCTCTAAAAAAGTTTGTTCCTCTTGAGAAAGTATAGAAGCCAAAGTTGCTTCGTCAGTTTTACTTGATGCCTCGCAAAGCGCAATTGCCTCATCATGTGATTCAACATCATCTAATAATTTGAAACATTTATCATCTTTGAATGCTTCCCAATCACCACAAGAATTATCTCCTTTCGAGTCCATAATATAAAAATTTTAATTTGTTAAATTTAATTTATTTATATATGTTAAGAGAAAACTGACATTGTGTTATGAGTTAACTCATAACATGACTTTGTCTTTTATTAAGTTTTTCTAATTTCTTATAATGTTATAAAAATTAACTTTTTTGCATAATTATTTCTCTATTTTTCTTATACTTTTATTAAATTGATGGGAGTCATATTATATATATTATATCTTATATGTTTTTAAAGATCATTCGAGAAGTGTGACAAGTAAATGTAAAGAAAGGAGATTGAAAGAAAAAACTTTATTTTTGAGTGTTCGAGTTCAATGTTCGAGTGGATGGCTTTCTCAAAGTTTTTAGTTGTTGATTAATTGTCTTTAATTGGAGCTTTATGTCACTTTGAAATAAAATTATGTGATCTAATATCGATAGTTTTCTAAGAATCTATAGGAATTTTTTTGTTTCAAAATTTTATTCTGCAAAATATGATTGCTTATTGTTGAGTGCTGCTATGCTCTGTTTTAAATGTTTGAGATATTTTCCACTAGAGCTTTTAAAAAGCAACATGGTCAGGTTAAGATAATATAAAACTTATGAATGAATCATGTATACTTTATACAACGTGAAAATCAAATATGATTGTTGCCCGAGATACATGTTGCACAACATTCAAATTATTTTTGAGTTGAAAACTAAATTTCGATTTGGCTGAAAATAATAAGATGGTAATTTTATCTTTTTTTCAAGAGCTCTAATGATAATTCAATTAGGCTTAAGATAATTGTCAACTAGACCCACATTTTTCTAGTGGGCATTTATCTCAAGTATTTTTTATATTGATTAATCACCCTTAAGATGAAATAACAACTTAATTTCTGCACTTCAATAGTTATCTGATTCTGATTTTTATTATTAACTAATAGTTTTTGTATGGTCTCAAAATTAATTATCAAAATATTATCGCCATGATAAATTTTGAAAAAATCAATGATTAATTTCTGTTTCTAATTAAGTCACCATCAAAATCAAAAATGACTTTTCAGGAAAATAAGTTTTTAACTGATATCATTAAAACAAAATAAACTAATGCAAGTGTTAATTATTGAAAAACACTAATGCAAATCATTAAATGATGACTGATGAATGAGTCAAATAAGGTTTTTATTTTTGCATTGTTTATGTTTTTGTGTAATGAAAGCATGTCTTTAATTTATAA
>JAQFXV010002361.1:0-10565 GCA_034694065.1 Camisia spinifer
TTTTGATAACTCAAAACTTTGATGACTAATGTTTTTTCTATCTATTAGTTTTAGGACTTTTTATTATGAGGATTCTCCAAAAGTGTACATTTTGAAGTGAAAGGCTATTCCATATTTTTAAAATAATTTAAAATAAAATATTATGGGCAATAAAACTGCCTCAAAAACTGAAATATTAAATTAATTTACTAAGTTCTTTTCAAAATTAATGCTCAAGTTGAGAATCTCTTACTGACAATAATTATTATAAATTTGAAAAATGACTACAAAATATTAGTAAAACGATAAAAAGCAACTTTGATTTCTTTTCATTTTTCATTATTGTTATCAAGAATATCAATAGAATTGAATTCGATTAGATCTAGAGTTTCGAACCTTTTCTGGCGATAATATTTAAATTTCGAGAAATACTCACTGAGATTAAAGAAAATGATTGATTCATCTCTAATATCAATTTGATCATACTTTGAAATGTTTTAAGACTAGCTTTTGAAACAGAAGGATAATTTTTCCATTAAAATTAACGGGTTTACAGCACTTGATTTGTCTGAATCGCTCTTTTTTACAACAGATCAATAAATCTTATGATTCTGACAAATATAATTATTTAAATTCAATTCGACTTCTATGTTATTAATCATATTTTGAGTGGATTTTTTCATAAAAAATTGAAAATGTTATGATGAAACTTCATATTTGATTAGATATTTTTTTGTTACTCGTTTAAACTCTATTTGCATTATTTATTAATATGTGAAATACTTTTATGTGATGTTCACATATAATGTTGAAAATTGCGTAATTGGTTAGTTTAGACCAAACTTGTATTATGCTTAAGATCTTGGAATGATTTATGGCTTTGAAACTTGAGTTTCTTTTGTTCGATATGACTTGAATGAAGGAAAGTATTTTTGAAAGTAATTAATTTTAGTTCATAAGAACCTATCAAAAGTTTAAGGACTGACGTTTTCTGCATGAAAATATGTCGGCATTGGAGGTCCACTCAAATAAGATATAGTAATGAACTTTTCATATCTTAAATAACTTTCTCATTAGAAGATAATTTCGAGAAATTTTCAAACGATGAAGTACTGAATGTAAGTTTACTTCCAAATCATTGACTTTGAGTACTTAAATCGGATCCTCATTAAACTCTTTCAATTACATCATAAATTAAGTAGTTTTATAAAACCTCATTAACTCAAGTCTTTTTTCTCAAGAATTAAATTCAAAAAGTAATTGAAATGTTGCGTGCGATCTATTTTAGTTGTTCTTACTTTGCATTCTTAGAAATTAATTTCATCAAACTATTAATGAATACTATAATTTAATTCAAATTAAACATTAATGAGTGGATTGTGTGAAACATTTCAAAATACAGCGATTCTGTTAATATCCTAAGTATTAATTGAAATGATTTATTTCGATCCACTCCTGAATTGTTGGATTCAATCTAAACAATGAGTACTCTATTTCGAAAGGAAATTCATCATAATTTAAGATAGAAATAGGATTTGAAGCGGAGGTCATGATAAGAAATTTTTGACATTAGTAGGAGTTTCACAAATTTTAGACGAAGAAAATTAGGTTTAAGTAAACGTATGGCTAATCAATCACTAATATAATGGTGCGATACGGGCTTTAATAGTGAAATGTGTGCATATATGTGATTAACACATGATCTGCTGGTCTATGAGACCCACATATTGGGTGACACATCAATCAAAGTTGATTCGTATGAATGGTGTGCTCTATAGCAAAGGGCACACTTTCCAAAATTGTTGACTCGCACTTATGCTGGTTTTGATGCTAAGGCATAAATGGTATATAATGTATATCATTGAGTTAATCAATCAAATAGAAGTAGGTTTAATCTGATGAGAAGTAGTATTCTGTAGGTAAACATTGGAGGAAATGGACTAAACATGTTTTACACCAGAAGAAATTCGCTTTTGTGGGTGTTTTGTTTTACATATTGAATACCATCATGTTATGCTCATAATCGGATATAGCACTAGCTCTAGCACTTTGACAATCAAACATAAAGCTCCATTTGTTCGCTGGATTTATCCAACCAAAGATTTATTTGTAGGCGGAAAAAGTTAATGCCATCGCTGATTCTCAATCTAAGAATCTGAACCCATCCATATATTTATGCTCGAAATGTTTGCCTTCTTTCTAGTGCTGGAAATAGAGCAGCACTAGTTTGAAAGGCTCGCGGAAGTGCATTACAGCTATACTGTATATCTCTGTTACTATGAGAGACTCTAAATCTCATAGATTCTCCGCAATGCAATTTCCGTAAAACAATCTTTTCACTCTACTTTACTTGACTTTTCGCCTCTAGTTTTTCTTTGTTAAATATTTATATATCAAGTAATTAACTCCGAAGATGAAAAGAGCTTAGCTTACAGTTAGCGCTTTATCTCTATTAGAGTCAGTAATGCCTCTAAACATTCAAAACATTGTCTAACTATTGATCTCTTTTGAATTCTGTTGCTATCAGTATATGTTTGTTATTATGTGCTTAGTTATGATCATTCTGTACTATATTCTGATCATTCTGTACTATATTCTGATCATTCTATACTATATTCTGATCAAATATAGATTATAGACTTCCACAAAACCCATCTCTACTTCTAATCACTTATAATTCAGTAAATGGTGTCTCAATCAGTCGAGGATTTTCATCTTGAGGGAGACTTTTGTGTTGAATCTCACAAAGAATTCGTGGTTTTATTTTAATTATCTTTTCCAACAAATGAAAACTCCTCTCTTCATGAATATTAAGAGAGACAGAAATCATGTGAATATAATTTATATTGAATTATGTTTATAAAAATACCATTCGGTGTTTGAGGGGAGAGAAGAATTATGAATTGACTTTAAAGCCGTATTTTCTATCTTAATCAATGTGTAATTAAGCCCTACACTATCGCCAGCAGCGAATATTTCACTTGATTAGTGATAAAACAAAATTGTGATCCTTAGAAACGGTTAGTCAGCAGTTTTGCTATTGTTCTCAACTCGCTTACCATTCATGCTCTTATTTGTGGCAAAAACTTCATGACTTTGTTTCGTTTAAGTATATTTTTTAACTTTTCGGCACGAACTCTATTTGAGTTTTAATACTACACCATTCACTTCATTTTAAAATGGGTTTTATTTTCAAAAACACAGTATAAATTTGCTTAATTATCAATAGCATTATATAAAATGGTATTGAATTTTATTTTTCTGATTCAATTCTTAGTTGTCAGACTTCATGCCAACTATTCATTAAAAATCGACAATTATAGGACAGTTTTATTACTAATGATTAATGAACATAATAGATGAAAATTGAATGTTCGAAGTTTTGCAATAGAAATGTGAGGTTAATTGAAAAGATGGTGGAATAGATTTTTCAAAACTATCCAAAAAATACTTAGCAATTTTTTCTTGATTTATATTAAAAACTTCTTTAAATTGTATTCCTTTCATATTTCTGATAGTTTAGAATTAAAAATATCGGCACAAAAATTCATTTTCTTAATTATAAATGAATTTGACTAAATTTTTATTCATTTAGTCTGTCAATGAATTTTGTTGACTAGTAATCATTGTTTTATTTTAACATTTAGTATGCAATGCATGCTATCTTTAAGCAGATGCTCTTATGCAACACATTATTCCTTCCTTTGAAAGGGTTATGAAAAAGTTTGCTATTCAGAGCCGATCACGTAATTTATAGCATATACTCAAAGCAGTCACGAATTGCTTTCTTAATTATTATGATATTAAAAGTAAAGCGCATTTAGAACAAAGATTTTCAGTTTCCGTGTATGCCTGTATTTATGCTTTATTTGTCACTCATCTACAGAGACTTAAATATTCTTATTATCAAACAAAAAATTTAAATGATAAACAATTGAATATTCGATTTTAAATCTTAAACTTGAATATATTGTTCTTGAAAATGATGCCAAACTGATTAAATTGAAATTAAATGAAATGATAATAAGTAACCCAAACGTATTTGTTTGGTTTGAAGGAATTTTCTGAAATTGCTGTCAAATTTCTAAGAATTTCTTAAAATTATTTTATTAAAAAACGAACAAATTTCCCAGAAATCTAGGAGGGGTCTGGTTTTTGAGCTTCGAAACTAAGGTGTAAAACCCCCTCAACTTCTTTTGTTATTCATTTCTTGAATTTGCACTTATATTATAATTTTTTACATGAATCAGATTTCAAAAACTTATGCCGAGATTTTTGAAGTAAATCTCAATTTTGGAAGAATTGGCGCAAAACCAATGCCGTGAATTTCGGGCAATGCTGTATGTGATGGAGTTTTCGACATAAGTCTAGAGTTTGAACAATGCATATAATGATGATTGTCGTAGAGCTGACACATGAGTGTGCCATAAAATATATGCGATGTTTTATTGTATTGATCACAAAAGTGAATCCAGTTTATTAGTTATTTTATTTCAATTCAATGGCACTACTTATGTAATGCTCAGAACGCCTTATAGTATATCAGTATTTGATACTCCCTTTTCTCACTTTTGGTACAATTTGTGTTGAGATTTCTCCACTTTAAGGGATTAGAAATCAAATACATTAGAACTGCACACAAATGAAAAGAATGAGAGAAATATATAATAAACATAATGTGCACTTACATTAAAAGATATATAAATACCAAAACAGATTGGTTTTCATCAACTCTTAAGAGAAGTGAAAAATATGGGATTCAGAACACGTCGAGAACATTGTCATGGATTGAGTTTGATATTCAAAATAATAGGTTTAAACTAATTTTCTCAATAAATTCAGATTGATTTATGAGGATTATTGAGGAAATAATTATTAATTTGTTTAGCATTAAGTTGAGAATAAAGTACATATTGATATGAATTGGGACTAAAATAGTAGACCAGAAGCATGTCTTTCTCGTAATGGTATACTTAACGCGTTTGCAATGGTTTCTTATCCCTCACCACTAAGTCATTCCTCAAGATGTCAAATACAGGATTGACCAACAAATAGTTTTCTCCATTCTCTGGACTCTCTTTTATCTAACTTTTCTCTATCTATTTATGACCGAAATCTTTTCTATTTAACAATTGCATTGAATTTGAAAAATAGTTTCTATATTCCAAAAATCGTTAGTCTATCGTTTGAAACATTCCTGCTTTGCATTTGAAAAAATGATTGAGTGATAAAATGGAATAAATTTAATTTTTATGCACACTTGTCATGGAATAGGATGTGAACAAAGCTTTAACTCATATTAATTTCATTTTTATCATTATTATATTGAATAATAGAATTGAGTTTGAAATTATTTTTGTTAATTATTTATTTTCTTTTATCTTTTATTTATCTCAATTGAAACGTTGCTTTTTGTAGTTGTAGTTTAAGTACTAAAGGAATCATACATGAGATGATTATATTTTACTATTGAGAACCATTTCTTTTGTTATTTGAATTATAGAATGAGACGAACACTTCCGTCACAGACCACATGAGACCCGAGACTGGAAATCCTCTATTTTTCTCTCAACTCAAATAAATTAAAAAAAGGTGCAGTTGTTTATGGAGTGATTATTTTGGTTTTTAAAGTTTATATTTCTAATTGGTTTTAATTGATAGCCAACAAAATCATTGACAAAGTTCTTCATTTATCCCGTCTCTGGTTCGGCTTTAATGACTAACTGTGTCTGCAAAGAATTGGACGTATTTTGGACTTTGCTTACAATGATTCGGAACTCATTCATCTTCGAGTGTTGGGAACATACGATCAGAACCACCAGAGTCTAAAGGAAGAGTAAAAGAGGTAAGAGATGGGAAAAGTAATAAATCAGAGGATATATAGAAATGATGGAGTGATGGAGGGAAACAATAATAGTAAGACAACTTCTATTCTGTCCCTTTAAGATAAGTCAACAAAACTTAACTCAAATATGTTTGACTCTTCTTAATGAGTTTTTCCTCTGAGCACATCCTTCTCAAAAACTTTCACAAATCACAACTTTCTTAAATATCAAAATAGCTTTCTATCCATCGATAGTTCAGCGATAGTTTGCGTGTGTTCTGCAACTAATGTGATCAAAAAACTGCTTCACAACTCTCTATTTGAATGGCAAAAATGGCAACCTTTCAATCTTTTAAAATATTGACTTTACAAATAAACATATGCTTTAGAGGCAGAGAAATGTTTTTTCTGAACCTCACCCTTCAAAGTTCGCTTATTTTCTTTCTCCTTATTATTGAAGCTCATGTGGAAACACAATTCAATTTTATTGGAAGGAATGTATCCCAACTTATTTGAATAATAGTGGCATTTGATGTTTGTAATAAAATACAAAATGAATTACATGTTTACTATTTGAAGGCAAGATGCAGAATATGGAACCTTGTTTTCATAGAAAAGAGACAGTATGTGACAGTTGACGGCTTGTCGTGTGGGCGAAATCCTCTCTTTTTCTCTTTCATTTTACATTCTCTGTGAATGTGAACATATGACTTGTGGTAAATGTAAGCAAAATAATATGTATGCTTTAATTTCTCAAATACTGATATGCCTTCAATTAGTACAACCCAAACCATTTCAAAGAATTACTGAGTGACTGTTGTCATGTGTACTCAAAACTCTTCACTCATCTCATCTCACTGTCAAATGCCTTCTAATTAGAAATGATTTTTTAAGTCAGAATCAGGCCAAACATCATCTCAAAAACTCATAGATCTGCATAATTCTAATTTTCAATTTAAATACTCTATAATCTTTTTTACTGAACATTTTCAAATGACTCTATATTGTCAATAATTTATATTCAATCTCAATATTCAGGTAAAAATTAAAGCATTTCTATCAAACTATTGAATAATGAATTAGACGAACAAATGAGAAAAATATATGGACAAAAACTAAGGAAAAAAGTTGTATTCCATTGAGTGCAATATTGAGTAAAAGCTCTCGACTATTATTCGATATAAAAAAATCATTTTAAGAAAATTTATTCAGTTTACTGAATAGAATCACATAAATAAAAGCTGCTTTTCATTATTTTAGAGCTTGATTTTCAATTATCTCAACTTCGAATTCGCATCAATGAGTGTCAAAAAAGATGAAATTATATAGACGTCAAACAAATATATATTTGCATAAAAATATATTTAATGCATTGTATTATATGAATTGTAATGTGTTTGTGTATCTCCTCTGATGATTCTTCTCATGACAAAAGTGGAGCACGAAATGCTTTTGCATAAAATTGTATTGCAGTCATATTTTCTGGTTTATGGATAATTTAATTCTAGTTTTTCTTATGCTCTCATTATTTCTTATTTATATGCATTTCAGTAAATGTAAACCAAACCAAAATTCAAGTGGATTTTCACCTCTTAGTTCTTAGAATAAAATACTAATGAAATTCATATCCAATAACTTATTTGTTGGATATTATTATTTTCATTCGATTTTTCAAATGCAAAGCAAAACGTGAATGTGTCGGAAATTGAATATCTTTGAAATGGAAAACGTGACAAATATTTTGAATGACTTTTTAAACAATGTTTTGTCTTGAAAGTAAAATTGAAAACTTTGGAAGAATAAAAATGATGATAAAGTAATTATGAAATGATGAAAAAAATGTATTCATTATGAAAATTGGGGGTTTTCTATTAATAAACTGAAATGTAATTTATTTATTTTGGCAAAAGCTTTGGTAGCATTTGATATAGAGATATGAGCGGAGATGTTGATCATGAATGGCATCACTTGCACACGCAATTTCTTGTTTTTCACGGTTTTCTGTCGCCCTCACATTACAAATGAATGCAATTCCTATTTATTTTCTTTTTTGATCTGCTGGAGTGCTTCACTTAATGATATAACTCTGACCATTGGTTCGAGAAGCGCCTCATCATTATTACTTCAATACAAACTTTTCTCCACTAATCAAAACTTTTTTCAATTGCAACCAATTTCTTAAGACTAATACACAATTTCTCCTTTTTATTCATAACTAATTATTAATTACCAATTCTCGTCTATTAGTCTTATATCTATTGAAAACTTCATGCAATTGATCTTTAAAGAAATAAATCCATGAATGCTATCATTTATCTTAAGTCTAATAAATAATCTTTGATATATTATAATGTTTGCTGAAAACAAATTGCATTAAGTCTAGAGTGCACTTAACTTATCTCTAAAATTGTATGCATTCAATTTGAATCAATTCAAAAAATATTTAGCATCGATATTGAAATGAATAAAACTAAAACTTTTTCTGTTCCTTAAATCCCTATTCATGAAAGAATCAGTTAAAAATTGAAATTATAATAAATAAAGTATAAGAAATTAAAATAATTTGAAGGTTTTATTTCGCTTTCAATATTTAATTTTTTTAAATTTTTAAATTTTCAAAAATATTATATCGAAAAATTGTAAACTGATTTGCAAAAAAAAATTTATTTTGTAAAAATTCGAAAAACTATTCTCAAGTTCATGATATGAAATAATGAATCTCTTTTTGAATAAAAAGTATTCGAACTTTTTTAAAGGATCGCATCGATTGGATCAATGTTTATATAACAAATTAATACTTCCTCTTTGAATAATTGAATGCCTGAGTCATGAATTATCCATAATATATTTCTTCATGACATGGAAACAGTAGAAATGAAGGTCAGGTTAATTTAAAATTGAATGCATACATAAATCGTGAATACAACTGCTTCTTCCTTATAAAGAAAACAATAAGATAATAATTGTTTTTCGTATGACCATTATTGGCATTGGTGTGACTGATATTTATTTTTATAAGAAATCATTCACTAATCAACAAAATGGTAATTCGATGAAAATTATCCCATGTATGAAATGATACAGAAAGGGTAGACTTACTATAGAATTATTGAAAATTATAATTACTGGTAAAAAGAATCAAAACTTTGTAAATAAGTTATTAGCGGTTTTCAGAGTTAATTTTATTCTTATTCAAAGTTTCGTTTATCAAATAATACATTTTAGGATTGATTCTAATAAATGAAGATAAATATCGAAGTTTGCGAGCAGTGACACATTGATAAAAGATGTTTCCTATAAAATACTAATTGAATGAAACCACAAATCAGAGTTTCCGATTTGAATGCAATTTAATATTACAGTAACTTTAAATGCATAGAATTAGTTTATTTTTCAAGTCTAGTACAGTATTTCTATGACTTCAATTAATTTTAAAAACCAATGCATTAACTAAAATGACTGAATCTTTCACTCAAATACTTATTACTAAATGTATGTTCAATTTGTGCTCCACTGAATTGCGAGTTAACATACATTATATTCAATATACTCTTAAAAGTATTGGTTTAGAATAGAAAAAATCTTTTTGTCAGGAAATTCTGTTTTAGACTGTAATTATTGGAAAGCAATACTATTATTAGTAAATGATTTGTACAAAAGTTAGACCTTAAAGACTGGAAATAGGCTACAAATAGAGTTTTTTGCTTCTAATTGTGAGAAGCATTGATTTGAGACGAATTTGCTTTTTATGGAAAAACGAATGAATGTGAGCACATATTGAACTAAGAAATCTTTTCTCAAGCTTTGGTTCCTTTAAGGGCTTTTCTGTATAAACTCTAGAGACAAATGCAATAATATGGGCTAATATGAGTAAAATTAGTTGTGGTTATTATCGAGTCAACCGCAGGCCATATCATTTATCCAATTTTAGATGAATTGTTCTATTGATCTCATGAGGTCTACTCTATAGAGGAATCTTTAATTCTCCAATTTTAGCCTAAATGTAATTTTATTGTAAGACTACCGCAGTTTTAATTATTGCACACCAGAGGAAACTTGTCTTACTTTAACCCACTTCCAGATCCATTCTAAATATCACTGAATCCATCTTGATTTAGAGATTTTTAAATCAAAATTATAATTTATTGCTCATTAAAAACCTATCAGAAGTTCTGAAAACTTAAAATTCAATTAAAACAAGTCATTGGAAAGATCTTAAAAATCAATTTTTGTTTCATTTTAAGGAAACCGCTATTTTTCGGATTTCTGATTAAATCCTAACTATCAAACTCAATATTTTATTTATTTATCATTATTGAAAATTAGTATTTTTAGTTCTAGATTGAAAACAATGAAATAAGATATAATGCAAATGTCAAAGAATTTCTAGACTGAACCTTAAGTTGAATTAAACTATAATTCAATTATTTTTTACAAACACTATTATGAAAACTGGTTTCTGTATCATTTGAGTCTAATTAATAAATAAATGAAATAGGTTGAGAAGAATTATTTGAAATCTAAAATTGAATATTAAAGAATATACTGAAGTGTTAAAAAGAGAAATTAATAATAAGTGCAAAAAATTGTTTGGAGAATAACTTAATGAATAATAGCCTGAAGCAAATGATGAGTTGCATAGAGTACTGCTATAAGATAAGCCCATATAAAGTATATCATGCAATGATTGCCGGCTTGAACGCCGAAGTCTGATACGCATAATGAGTTTTTACATAGGCAGGAACGCCGAATATAGAGAAAA
>JAQFXV010002362.1:0-10565 GCA_034694065.1 Camisia spinifer
ATAATGCATTGATAAAACAGTTAACTTATTTCAAACCTAACCTATAAATTAAGGCTCTTTTTGCCTGACAAATGCCATATGTAGAACAACTTTTGACTATTCAAAGTCATCTACAATCTAGATATGATGTTCAAATACATTATACCGATATATTAATGTAATGACACTGATACTAAAAATGATATTAACAGTGATGTACAAATAATCGAATTTGAAAATATCAAATAAAAAGATTTTTACACCTATTTTATAGATTTTTACAGAATTTTACAGAAAATTACGTGGAATATTCCACTCGAAAGAATTTTACGCGTAATTTCCCTATTTATGATTTAGCGATAATATATCCTTCATTCAGCTTAAACTGCACTTTAATACTAAAAAATTATTTTAATGAACATTAAACCTTTTTCATCCTTTGTATAGAAAAGCACTGACTTATTAGAATCTAAAATATTATGAATAATTTAAGGATATTTAATATTCAATTTTTCTGATGAGTGGGAGCTCTTTATCTCATTTATTTGTTTAATGTTTGAAAAGTTATTTTTAATTAAAAATGCATGCAATAAAAGCATTTTAAAATTGAAAATTGTTAGTTTGTAAGAGAGTCGGAAATGAAAATATTTAATTAATAATGTTTTGTAGAGGTTTTGTAGAACTCGATTTGTAAGCTTTTCTTTGGAAAGTATTGAAAAATTAATATAATTAATAGAAAGAGTTGGTTTAGTGTTGAGCTGTGGTTCGATGCCCTTGAGCTCAACTATTTAATGATTGCTCTTATGATTATTATGTTAATAATACTAATAATAACTTTATTTTCGGGCACAAGTAGAAAGTTTTATTTTTAACTCAATCAGGAAATATCGATTTCACAACTCTTACTATCAGTGAATGAGAACATAATATGATATTATCTCAAACATATTCATGAAAATTTAAAATGGGCTGTAAAGTTGTTATAGCATTAAAGTTGCATAAAAAGTAAAATTTAATTAATATTAAGATAAATTTCACACTTATTACTCATTCATTCTTCAGTGACTTGAATAATGATTTTAATATTTGCACTCATTGTTATATATCCTGAAACTAATGAAGCATTTTTCAAAAAGACTATTAAATTCACCCATGAATTAAAGTTATTGATAGTTTTAGACAAGTTATATCACGATTTAGATCATAGTTTGTCAGGACATTAATCTGATTTGATATCATTTGGAATGTCAGTTAAGTTTATATTTAAGATAAAATCTATTGAATTAGTTATCAAGTCATTAAAACTCCATAAATCAATTGTCTCAATAGAAAGTGTTTTTGTTAGCTTTTTGTCTTAATAAGTTTTAACCCTTATTAAAAATACTAATGAAAAATAGAATAGAAAATTCATAATTAGTGCAATGTTTAGTATAAAAAGTTTAGGCCATCGCCTAATATTAATTGAATTTATATTTTTATAAGCAAAACAATTTACACTATTATATGGGTCAACAATTTAAATTGAATATATAATACTTATACTTATTTGATGGCAAAATAATCAGAAAGTTCATTATATAGTCCTAAACCTTTCTCTTGAGTCCTCTAATAAGGAAAATTTGATGAGAGATAAGTTAAAATTATAAATTCTAAAAGTCGAGAAAAATTATTTTGTCTTTTAATGCATGAAAATGCAATTCTTACTGATGACATTTCATAAGATTTCAACATTAATTAAAAGGAAGTATAACTAAATTGTTTAAGAAAGTTAACAGAACAGAATGAGGTTGAATTTAAATTAACATAGAATTTAATTCATTTATAGTCTTAATTGGATGAATCGATTTAATTGCTTATTTTAAAGGGTTTACTTCATTTTTTGCCTATTATTCAATTCTAATTATAATTCTAAATTGTTGTAAATTTAGTTGTAAATAACATTATCTGTTATCATGTAATATAGCTTATGAAAAATGTAAATCATTTACAAGTAGATTGAGATGTACTAAAACAAAACTCAAATAGTTTCAAATACTTCGATTACTACATATATATTAATTAGAAGTGGAAGACAAATGAATGCATTAATCTTCTGTTAGATAATCACCTAAATAGAAATGAGGGAAATCATTGTCAACATAATTACAGATTTAAATTGTATGCAACTTGAGTGCAATTATCTTAAGGATCGATTATTGATAATCAAAAGAGAAATATCGATTGCGAAATAAAAATATGTGAAAACATTTGAAATTGCATTTTAAGTTCAAGCCTATAAACTAGTGGATTTCACATTTATAAATATTCAAAAGCATTCAATTTCAATTTAAACTTGTGCCAAATGAGCTCAAGCTCTTCACTAATACAGGCTGTGAGTGAAGATTCTTTACACAAGTATTGGGGTGAAAAAACGGGTTTAAAAATAAAAAGTTATCAAGTTTTTATCAACAAATTAGAAAATATATAACATATTCTAAATTGAATTCAATTACTTCCACGTTATATATTTGAATAAAAATGACCACAGATTTATAATTTATTACCAAATGATCCAGTTAACTGATAAGTGAATTTAAAAGTGGAAAAGTTCTTCCTGAGGCCTATTCTTAAATGGAACGTAAACTCTCATTTGATAATTGAAGGTGTAGTAAAGCATGAATTATCATCAATTAATAAAAATTATGTGCTTCACTCTATTTTGTTTGAATGCAATAAATTAATGTCAAGGCAATGACTAGTATTCATTAGAAAAAAATGAAACTTTCTTATTAATAGCCTCCAGAGTATAATTAAGTTATTTGAATTTTAAATTCTTTATAATCTAAGCATTTAAAAGGAAAAATAGGAATCATTTTTTAATTTTTAAATATCAAGAATGGAATGCAAATGTTCACTAACTATTACAATAAAAATAATAAGTGAATGACTCAAAAATACGAAAGATATTAATGAGAACCCGAATAATTAGTCATTGAAAATCAATTTGAATACTTAATAATATTAAATTCAAACTTTACAACTTTTATCTATGAATAAACTTATAGAATAAAATCAAATAAATAAAGATGAATTCAGTACAAATACTAATTCAGTCAAAATTATTCAACTTAATGTATTTTATTTGAAATTTGTGAAAAATAGTGAAAATTTTTTGCATTAAACTCATCGAATAATTTTTAATTGAGTTTAATATTTTAGACTTGACTAAACTGATAACAAACATATGAGTTTATCTGATTAGAAACAGAGATTCAGAAATTGGTAAATGTGAACACTTTTGTTCTATAGATAAAAAGTAAATGAGTAAAAGCCTTATTATTTTTAAAGTAATAGTTAGTGAACATTTTGCATTCCATTCTTGATATAGAGTTATAAATAAGATATTGATAATTATGTATCCCTTAATTAATTAAAAGTAAATGCTTTAATTCGATATATAATTAATTTTTTGTAGAGTGAAAATTATGGTCAGTTTCATGTTTCAATTTTTATATGAGTATTAACTTTGAGAAAATGATTGTTGCATCAAATGTCTAATAAGTGTTTAAAATAGCATTTTAATTAACATATTCCTAAATATAGAACTCTAGACTCGGTTTTTAGTTATTCTTAATATTTTGTATTCTGTTGTATTTTATAATATATGTGCATTCTATCTATTTTTCATTCTTTATTGTCTATTCATTTTTATATTTGAAAAGAATTTTTTTTTGTATTCTGTATCAGATTTAAAATCACACGATTTTTCACTTTGAAGTTGTTTTCACATTGTAACAAATGTTCTATACTTGAACTGTTTAAAACAAAACATTTTCACATCTCCTTTCATCTTGAGATCACATTTTGAGTGAGAAGTGTTTCAACCCTTCGATACATTTTATGATTGACAGATCATTAGTCAGTGATCATTACGTAAAAAAACTTTTCCAAAGGAAAAGCCATAAGAAAACTTGTGTTTAAAATATATTAAGCTTTAAACAAATTTTTGAATAACAATAGCATCTGTGATCACTTGTGGCAATGAATTTTTTCATACTATTGCTATTCTTCATATCAAGTCATTCAATATGTATTATTAAAGTTTTATATTTATAATTTTAATTCATAAAATATTGTAAAATTAAACCCAAAATTTATTGTTTAGTCTGTCAATCGATATCATTATACGTTCCGTTCAACTCAGCTGGTCTTCGAGGGAACATAACTTTTCATCAGGAAAGACAGTCAGGAATTGTGACAATAACAGTACACTTAACAACACCGCCCACTTCTATTCCTCAACAGTTTGAATGGACTATCAATGAATTCCCTGTATTTTATGATTTGAAAAATGCGTGTTCTGCTAATGAAGTGGGAAAGATAGAGCATGATATGTCTCGAAGACACGGTCCGATTCAAATACCTCCAATTGATGATAAAATTCAAACGTTTTCTGACTCTGAAATAACACTGCAAGGGTTGAAAAGCATTTGGGGTAAATCAGTGAGTTTGAGGAATACAAACATTAGTGAACAGCGCGCCTGTTCTAATGTATTCAGTTCTGGTCATGTGAAGACTGCTTTAGCGACTTTCACAACTAATATTGCGGGTACTGTACTATTCAGGGAGAATGAACGCGGAGAGACTCTTATATTTAGCAATCTTTTTAATACTGCCGATGAGTATAAATCTGCGACAAGAAATGAATGGAAAATTTTAGTCACAGATATACTCGACACTAAACGAGAACGAAAGTGTGATTATTTACAGATTCTTTTGGATCCAAATAATATTGATGATAATGAATGTTCAACATCTGAACATAAAATGTGCAAAATTGGAGATTTAACTCGAAAGCATGGGATGGTAACCATTGGAACCAACAATAATAGATACTCGAAAAAAATGTTAATAGATCTAAATTTGCCGCTTTCGACACTTGGCAATAGTCGTGGATTTTTCATAACTATTTATGATAAGAATAATAATAAACGTGTCATTTCGTGCGCTAAAATTGAACGAATTAAACCCAAAGAAGTAAAAGCACTCTTCAATATGGATGGCGTAAAGGGTTCTATTCTTTTCAGTCAGAGTTATAGAACAGATCCAACTGTAGTTACAGTTAATTTAGAAAACTTACGCGGAAGAGGAAAGTGGTATCACGTCCATGAATTCCCTGTACCTCCGCGTCAAACAAAGAATGATGAGCTCTGTTCTCCACAATCAGTTGGTGGACATCACAACCCATTCGGTATCGACCCTAAGACTGGTCCGCCATCAGGAGTTGGAACTAATGATCAATATGAAGTCGGAGATCTGAGCGGAAAATATGGGCCACTCAGTGAAGAACAAGATATGCATAAGTTTTTGGGCATTTATGTTGATATGAATTTACCTCTATTTGGAATCAATAGTATTGTCGGCAGATCTGTTGTCATACATAAGGGAAACGGTGAGCGTTGGATCTGCGCTAATATTGGATATTCTGGACCAGTAATGACTGCATCGGCCACTTTCTTCTATCCTATCGTTGGAACCATAATCTTTCGTCAAGAGAGAGACAATCATTGGGGAGAAACGACTGTTTTGGCGGAACTCAGTTATTCTGACGGAACTAAAAATAATACTTTGGGCCATAACTGGCACATACATAATAACGAACACGGAAGGGATTTCTATAATTGGAGCAAAAGATGTGAGAGTGCGGGCGAACATTTCAATCCTTTTAATGTCGGTTTAGGCAGAAATTATAATAATTTATGCAATACTGAGAATCCATTCCGTTGTGAAGTCGGAGATTTAAGTTCAAAATCCAAAAAACTAAAGATCGCTGCTTTTAAAGGAAGTTTTGAAAATAAACTTTTCTATACCGATATTCAGTTGCCATTATCAGGACCTCATTCGGTAAGTCTTGAAACATATACTTTAAAATTTAATTAATGATCTGCTATGAATTTGGTGCATATCTAATTACAATCTTAATAATAGTGTGTATTATATTTATTATATTTTTAAGAATTCAATAATTGGTCGATCAATTGTAGTTCACGATGAGTCTGCACCCAAACAACGTGGTAATAGACTCGGGTGTGCCGTAATTCGTGTTAAGCATCCAATAACAGCTGCGGTCAGAACTTGGAGAACAAGCTCTAGTATAATGTCTACCATATCGGGTTCGGTTGTTTTGCATCAAGAAAGTGAATTCGATGAAACCATTGGCAAAGTAGATATACATGGCCTCAATTCTCTCGCCAGCGGCTATCATATACATAAGGTATCATTTTTTAATAATCACTCCATTTGACTGTTATTTAAATATTTTTATCAAAAGAAGATAATTATAGTTTTATTGTTTTGAATTATATGTTTTTATTGACTATCCCTTAGGTGTGGGTTCCTATAGATAAAGAATTTCCGTGTTCTAGTGATGCTGTTTATGGTCATTATAATCCATTTGGAATAGATGTCGCGGTCGGACCCGCTCCTAAAATAGGATCAGTTGATCAGTACGAAGTCGGAGATATAAGTGGAAAGTTTGGTCCACTCGATAATAAAATGACTGAAAGAATGGAATTAATTGATTTAAATTTACCACTTTATGGACACAATAGCATTATTGGTCGATCAGTTGTTATACATAAAAAAGAAAAAAGTTTTCGATGGGTTTGCGGAACAGTAAGAGCTGAAGAGAAGAAAGATGAAGCGCGAGAAATTGTGTCATTGGCTTCATTTGATAATCCACGTAATCTCATATCTGGTTACATCCGATTCAAGCAATTCGAGTATAAAGACGGAGGAATGAGTGACACGTGGATGGAAATCGATCTTAAATATCCCGGACTTAATAATCGTAACATGACTTATGGTCATGAATGGGCTATTTATGTGAATCAAGTGGGCGAAGACGCTTTCAATCAAATCGATAGTGTTAGGTGTTTAGCAGCTGGTTATCGATGGAATCCATACCTCAGCAAAGATGATATCGAATCATATAAGAAAGAGTGTAACCCTTTGAATCCACTCCGATGTGTAATGGGTGATCTCAGTGGAAGACATGGATCACTCACTATTGGCAGTGAAAGAAAACTTGTCACTGATCTTAATTTGCCGTTCGCTGGGAATTATTCAGTTATGGGTCGATCTATTGTTATCTTTAAGAATAATGGAAGCAGTATTCCTATCGCTTGCGCTAATATTAAGCCAGATATTCATTTAGTAAGTAATGTTGCGGTTAAGAAGAACCCAGCCTTTACTGTCGCCAAATTCATGCATCATATGAGGACTTTACTCAATACAGTCGATTGGCTTATCGTAGCTGATGTTCAGGCCACCAAAGATATTATTAATAATGAATGCGTTCAATTAACTGTTAATTTTTATGGTCAGTTCACTTACTTTTCACCTCTCAGTAAAATCATTTTTCTATCTATTCAAATGTTTTTTATTTAAAGGATCTGAAGCTCAAAAATTGCAGGTAGAGTTCAGCAATTTAATAAATTTGGGTACTGTTAAGCGCAGCACAACGTTTGGTAACATTGAATCTGTTTCAACATTTTACAAGCCGTGCAAATCATGTCAGTCACAGAAAATATTATTCTTTAAAGTTTTGAATATATATTTAATTCAAATTTTTATATTTAGTGAATGATAATCCAAATGGTAGCTCAAGATCTGGAATCATCTTTTCATTCCTTAGTTTTTGTTGTATTTTTAGTATTCTATTAAATTGTCGTTTTTGTTGAAATCATTTGTTAAATAACATATTAAACAAAAGAGTTTTTAGTTTAACAAAATAATGCTCATAAAAGTGTATTTAAATTTATAATATTATTCTAATTGTATTTTTTAAAAACAAAGATGAAATATAGCTGTGATATTGTATAATAAAGTTCATCGAAATATGTATTATAAATTGGGTGTGACTTATTTCCGGACCAAAAATTAAACCAAATTAAGTCATTTCCTTAACAACGATATCAAAATAAATATACAAAAAAGACAATTTTCGAGAAAATGTCGAACTTCGATGAACAACAAATACAATCTTTATTGATTGCTCTCTCTGTAGCTGAAGATCTGACTGATGTGAATGAGCTTAAAAAACAACTTCAGGTGAGTTTTTTTATATAGATATTTGTTCGATATTGAAAAAAGTTTAATTTTTTCATTAGATCCTGAATTCTCTTTAAAATACCTATTTTAATATTTTAAAAATATAAATGTGTGCTAAAGCAGAATAGATCCAATTAAGTCTATTTTAGTATACTTTTATTAAAGTCCATCAGTCACACAAATTTTCATTCATTCAACAAAAATCATATTTTCATAGCTCAGGTTCAATTCGGTTTCAACTTAATCATGCAATTATACAGTTATTTCCATAAACTTTTCTGATCTTGAAGTGAAAAATCGAAGGCTTTTGTTTTAAAATATTCCGCCTCAAGTCCTTCAAAATTGTGAGGATTTTCGTTTAAAGCGTGGAATTATAATTTATTAGTAAATGTTTAAAAATTTCTATGCAATAATTATTGATAGATTTATTTTATTCAATAAATACTTAATGATATCTATTTGTATCAATGCTTGCAAATCAAGATCATATTAAACCCGAAGTTCAAATTTTACCCTAAATTTATTGATTCATGAGATGAAAATAAAATAAGTTCAAGCCTTGATTTAGTAATAAATCAGTTACGAAAAACTTCATTGATACTTTTTCCTTGATAATGAAAATAAACTCACGAATTTACAATCTCTAACTAAATATTTATTGCTTGAAACAGACGACACACAATCAAATTCTAATATTACAGCAAAAGCACACGAATAACAACATTGAGATAAAAAGATTGCGAAAACAGATTTGGGAATTGAATAAAGAAAGAATTAAAATGAAAAAACAAATGTTTGAATACTTATTTCAAAGAGATTTGGCTGAAAATAATGTGAAATCTGTTCAAAATGAATTACTTAAAGTACAAAAAGAATTGAAATTAAAAAATTATATGTTTGCTAAGATTGAGAATGAAAGAAGAAAAATTACAATTCAAGTGAAGAAAAATGAAAATAATAATAAATTATTGACTAAAAGCGCTTCCAATAATGATATGAATATTATATCAGAGGATAAATATAATCGTAATGAAAAACAAGTCGAAATTGAACAGAAGTTATTGAAAAATGGATTAGTAGTTGCTTATAATGCAAGTAAAGGAACAGAAGATAAAGATAAGATTCTAGTATTGCAACGATTGCTTCTCTCAAAAGTTAAAGAATTAGCAGAAAAGGAAGTGGTTTTAGAAGAATATAAAAAATATTCAAATGAAATGAAGCAACAAATCAATAGATTGAGAAAATCGAAGCTTATCGCAGAAGAGCTCACGAATACTCGATATAAATTGAATGTTAAAACAAACCAACTTATCGTATGTATTATTTTTGCGCATCATTTGCTTTCAATTATATTAATTGAGAAAAAATTAGTTTTAAAGAACAAAATGATAAAATAAATATTCGGTTTTTGTACAGTTTGGATGACAGTGACATGAAGTTGTCTTTAGAATGCATATAACTTTTATAGTGAAGCTCAACCCAAAGCGTTAGGGCTAACTATTATTTTTGACTATTATTAACATATTTTTGATTTCACACTAATCTATGCGACCATTAGATTGACCAAAACTCAAAATTGTTGTGCTTATGAGCTCTCGTTTGTCCGCAATCGGTAATGTAAAATCCAATCTTTAGCGTTGGTTTGTATGGAAGTAATGCATACTGTAATGCCTTTGCATTATCCCATATAAAGTTGGCCTCACTGTACAGTTTAATGCTTGCCAATGCGTTCAATGCATATGTATAGAAGTGGGCGTTACTGCCATACAAACCAATGCTAAAGATTGCATTTTACATTACCTTTACATTACCTTTACATTACCGATTGCGGACAAACAACAGCTCATAAGCACAAATTTTTTAGAGTTTTGATCAATCTAATGGTCGCATAGATTAATGCCAAATCGAAAATATGTTGGTCTGACTACCTCAATGAGCACCGTTCCCTAGTAAGTCATATTCCAGCTCAGTTCAGCTCTGCTTAGTTCAGTTCATGCTGAGTTGAGCTCAATTTGATTAACTGTTGATTTATAAAATATATTCTCTTTCAAAATTCAAACATTTGATAACCTTATTTTCATTATTTGAATATTGATTCTTTTTAAACTATAAGCTCAGAACTCAGCTCATACATTACAGTTAACTTAGTATTGAATGAAATGGAAATTATTTACATGTTTGTGATCTTTTCACAGGCAATCATTTATATTAATAATATGTCTGTTTTAGAGCACTTTGATTTGAAAGAAGGTTTAATATGCTTGGAAAACAATGAGCTTGATACTTCCATTTTTCAGTTTTTCCAAAATTGTTCATAATTATGAAACTCAAAATTAAACTGGACTGAAATGATTTTGAAAAATCAATTTAAACCTCGACTGAAGAATTACAATATACAGAGATTTGAACTAACGATGCGGAATATAAATTCCGGTCTCATTTTGTAGCATCAAAACTCTAACTCAGAATAATTATTTTTGATTGAATTAAATGTC
>JAQFXV010002363.1:0-10563 GCA_034694065.1 Camisia spinifer
AAATATCATAGAAATTAATTAGCGCTCAACTCAATTGTATTTTCGTTTTTAATTATATCGAACCTTATATTTTCATCATTTTTCAAATTATTCAAAATAATATACTGTAAGTCTTAGTCAAAATTCTCATAGATTTTCAAATTTTCAAGTTCTTAATAAATTAGACATTGAGAAAAAATTAAAATTTAATTAAAATTTTCCATAGAATTTAGTTTACATTCCAATTATATATAAAACTTGAATTGAAATTTCTTTGAATTTGAGTCAATTATATTGCCTTAAGGAAGAAAACATACAGTATTTATTCGAAAAAGTTGTTTTTAATGCTCTATAAATTTTATTAAATTCAGTCTAATATCTAAACTTCCGGCTTATCATTAGTTCTGATTACTTTTCCTTCAATAAATATCCAATTTCTGTCAACTGTTTAGAAATATATTTCAAAATTTGTCTCGTATGATATCATAGTTTGAAATCAAGTTTTATCAAATTTTGTTGATTTAAATGCATTGAGAGATATTTTGGAAACAAAAATATAGCTCACTTGAAACCATTGAATCAGAAGTATTTCTGTTAACTATTAGTACTTGAACTGAAGAAGTTCTAGCTTTCAGAATACATACACAGAAACCATATGTTCTTCCGTTTCGTTGTGTATATAATTAAATGTCATCTAACTCTCAAGCTATAAATCTTCAAAACAGTTGTACACAAGTCTAGCTTACTATTTATAATTCAAATACAACTTCTTCAATAAAGGATATCCCAGAAATCACAACTAACAAGTCATCAAACTTTAGCTATAATCGAAAAATTCTGTTCAATCAAAAATTGTTGACATCAAATAATACCGGTATAAGTCTTACAATCAATGATACCTTCAATCAGGAATCTATTTATGATGTAATCTTCATAAAACTGCGTAATAGTAATTGCTATTTGTCTGCAGAATAAAGCTCAACATCTCTAACATGTCATTATTTTAACAATTAAAGCCTCAAATCTCAATGTAATTCTTTTTGTTGGGAATTTCCAAATATCTTCAGTAGAGCTCATGACGTGTTCGTCAAAATATTCATTAAATTAATAAATCCATGCGTTCACTGAATGTCTAAAAACAGATAAGTTTCAAATGCATTTGATATAAATTAATACAATCAGTTCATTATAAACTGATATCAGAAATAATTAATCAAAAAATTTGTTTTTACGACATGTAATGATTTAAATAATTAATTAGAAAGCAATTAATAATAATGAATGTGTTTTCTTTCTGATAAATTAGACGAAACCTCAGTTCGAAGAGTATCAGTAGTACAGCAGACGACAAACACATCAACAACGATAACAACTAAGTCAACAGCATTACAATCATCATTAGCTTCACCAACACCTTCATCGACATCAGTCTCATCTTCGCATACAGTTATACAACCGGTGTTACACTCGGGCGCGACAGTGATCGAGACTTTTTTATCGCAGAACAAATCCATTCCAATTTGTATCGAAAATGTGAATAGAAATTATCAAATGACAGCATCAGCACAAACACAACCGGTGAATAAGTGTGGTTCAAATCTAGTCCGTATGGGTATTGAAATATTGCCCGCATATTTGCCACATCTTAATAAACCAAATACTAAAATCAGTTTCAAGGGACCCATCGTTTTCCCGGTCTTGAAAAATCTCTACTCCAATGGAGCCAATCATGAGTTCACTGTTGACGAAATCCCAAGCTTTAAACCTAACGACGCTCTCAATCGACGCAAGACTTCGACTCCTTTCAAACAAGTGGCGTCTGTTCCGCAAGAAAACACTAATTCAGATAATAGTGAAGATAAAGACACTGACGAAGAAGATGTAGAAGTTTTAGCGAAAGATGACGATAAAGAAGCGATTGGTTTAATCTGTTCTGCAGCTAATGGTTTAGTATTGCCTAAGACTACAGGAGCGGTGAGACCGAGGACTTTATCGTTAAGAACTAATGCATCACATTTAATAAGTTCAACACTGATCTCACCGGACACTCCACGACCTAACAAGAGTTTTGTACAGCTTTATATCAATGGACACGCCTATACCAATATTGGACTGAAGGTCACCACAAGACCCACCTATTGCTGTATATATAGAGCTCAGCCTATGTTTATTACACAAGAAGCTGATCCCGGACTCTCTATGTATTCTAATTGGAAGTCAAGTCCATTACCAGCTGATGATATATTGAATTTGGCCACTCCTGCAATTGTTATGGGATTATATGATTCCAGAACTAAACAAAGAAAAGATTCAATGCTTATCTCAAGCGCTGGTAAAACAGACTTGAATTCAACGCATTCCAGTTATTGGCAGTTTCGTAATTCTGACGATGAAAAGGATAATTTGAATGAAATTATCGCTAAATTAAGGGAAGATATCGGTGAGAATGTTGAGGAAGTCTATAGAAAGTTGAGCGAAGAAGTGAGCGCTTCATCTGCTTATTCAGGCGATACTGACTCTGATGGGGGAGATGTTGGCCCACCCAAAAGGGTTCGCATTTTTGAAGGTATGACTCCTTTATATTTTTTAATAGTGCGGTACTTTAATTCTTTTAATACCTTTCATGTCTTCTTCTTCGCCGAGAGATAGGGTTATTGACCCTTTACTTTGAGCGTTAAGTATCGCTATTTAGCTCTCAATAGCTTTCTTTCTCCTCAAATAGTATGGATTAGTCTTCTCTTTGTTAAACATCATTGAATTAAACCATTTCTGGGATGAGTCATTTTCTCAAAGACAGTATTTTCACTGTTGAGGGCTTTTACTAAAGTGTTTATCAACAGCTTTCATGTTTAGAATATACTTATTTATGATTTGCCCTCAATTTCACTCTTCAGTCGTAATTTCAATGACAAAGTTCTGGTAACAAATTCTTATCAGATTTGAGATTAAAAGCAATAACTCGTGAATAGTTATAGACTTATAGTTATTGTTGTCTATAATCAATCCCTAAGTTTGTGATTTTCCAATTTTGATCTAATATTCAATACATTTCTATCGCTATTAATATCTATTGAGTTGTTCTTTGGGTAAAAATTCTGAGTATTCATTACTTTAATTCGATAGCTATTAAAGTTGTAAAATAACTCCTTAAGCATAAAAAGAATCAAATTTTACGTTCATTCATATCTTTTGATTCTGACATATGATGAATATTTATCATAATTTCCATTTTCATTCAATTTGATCTTCTCTTAGAAAGTCTTGAAAATCAAATCTGTTTGAAGTTTATATTTAGGAAAAAAATTGTATGTCATTGAGATTTAGAATTATTAATAGATTTTTATCTTATTTATGTCTATAAAAGTGTTTTTCATTTCAATCATAAAAAATTTCATTGAAATTTTTGTTAATGTTTAGCTTCAAATTCTGTTATCATTACTCTATTAATGCTAAAACATTTTCTGATAGTCTTTGGTTGAAATTGAATCGACTTTAAAATAGTATAGTTTAGTACTAAAAGGTTTGCTCTGAACTTACAATATATGAAATCCATCGAAAACAATAATAGGCTTAAACTGAATGGTATGACATCTGTACGAAATTTATGAACAGAGCATGTCTTTTAAAAACAAATGAAAACATGAAAATATTATTACTATTTCATAGATCTTAATAAGAAATAAATAATTAATTTAATAAAATTGATCAAATTTCAGGTGGTTTCAAATCGAACGAAGACTACACTTATGTTAGAGGAAGAGGTCGTGGAAAATATGTGTGCGAAGAATGTGGGATTAGGTGTAAAAAGCCTTCAATGTTGAAGAAACATATCAGGACTCACACAGATCTTCGGCCTTATTCTTGTCGTCACTGCGCGTTTGCCTTTAAAACAAAAGGCAATCTCACTAAACATATGAAATCAAAAGCTCATCACAAGAAATGTGTTGAAATGGGAATAATACCCGTCCCCATCACTATCGATGAGTCACAGATAGATACCGACGCTTTAGCTAAACAAGAGATGCTTGAGATCACGTGTGGAAATCTCCCCGAAGATGAAGATGAAGACGACGATGAAGGAGAATATGATGAAGACGAGGATGAAGAAGATGATGAAGGTTTTTATCAGTCATTTGTTATTTAATATCGTATTGAAAGTTGCATTTTTGTCTAATCATTGTCTTAATAGGTGTTCCGATTCCTCTCATTGAATTACAACGGTTTGAAGCGATGGCTAAATCAGTTCCAATAGTTCCCGGACAGTTCGAAGACGCGGATTGTATTATAGATGATAACAATCGTAAACTATCTGATTCTGAATCAGTGGTTGAGACTGAAGAACAGGAGGCGGCCAGAAGTCTATTGATATTGTCTGGTTCTGGATCCGAATCTGATTTGACGACTGCCTTAACAACAAGTAGTAGAAAGACATCTACTTTTTCTAATGAAGAAATGCGTATTTCTCCGTCTGAATCGAGAAAAATTTCTGTAATCGATCGCAGAATTTCTCAACAAGTAATGGAAGAACAACAGAGACGTGTCTCACAAGTGATTGATGTCGAACATCAAAGACGTATTTCACAAGTGGATCACACCATGAATTCATCGGAAACACCGGAAATACTGGTCTCGACAGCAGTAATGCAGCCGCCAATTGAAGTGCCGCCGATCGCACCGCCGCCTCCTTTAATGCCTTCACCACGAAAGCTGTCACCCATTGAACATCTTCAGCAACAGGTTCAACAACAGCAGCAATTACTGCAAACAACATGGACTCCAAACTGTGATTCAATGTCTAGACAGCGATCGTATTCTTTCAATGACTTGCCATTAAATCCTAATGTGTTTCCCTCAACATCTCATTTACCGATTGAACCCATAGAACCAATTAGTGATGAGAATGAGAGCAGTGGTGATTCACTCGACTCATTCACTTCTCGAAGATTTTCAATGTCTGTTATCTCTGACCGGAGATGGAATTCACAAACGAAACCACCGAAACAATTGAATTCTATTCCCGAACGAGAAGAGCCAATGGATCTATCGTTTAGCGCAAAAGCAAATGGAATACTGGATGGCATTATTTTGCCGCAAATGAATCATTCAAAATTGATTCCAAACGCATTATCATCAGGTCTAAGACATGGAGAGTTTATACCAACAGCTCCTCAAAGTGTTCAAACGGAATCAATAGATGGAAAGTCAATTTGTTCCATTTGTAACAAACAGTTCTCTAAACCCTCACAATTGAGACTTCATATAAATATACATTACTTCGAGAGACCGTTTCGATGTGATTCGTGTGCCGTCAGCTTTAGAACTAAAGGTCATCTCCAAAAGCATAAGAGATCTGTTTCTCATTTCAATAAAGTCAATATGAATATGACTTTTGGCACTCCAACGACTGATAATCCGCGACCATTCAAGTGCGCCGATTGTAAGATTGCATTCAGAATTCACGGCCATTTAGCCAAACATTTAAGATCAAAGATGCATATCATGAAACTGGAGTGTTTGGGAAAATTGCCGTTTGGTATGTATGCAGAGATGGAAAGAAGTGGTGTTAACCTCAATGAAATCGATACAACCGATTGCGAAAATTCACTCCAAAGCTTACAACTTATGGCTCAAAAACTATACGATCCCAGACAAATGCGATGGGCTTCAGAACCCATCATTGATAACAATCATAATCCATATGATGACGAATCAATCGTTAAAAATGAACCGCAAGATAATTATTATGCATTAGAACACGAACAACAATCTGTTATCATGAAAACTATGCCTCATTCGCAACCAGTAATGGATGAACAGCACATGTTATCACCCGTTGCAACACTTCCACCGCCATCTCCTCCACAATTACCTAAATCCCCATCAATCCAATGCCCACCAGTTGTAGTTCAACAGCAATCAGGCTTCACATCGACGCGATCTAACACTTGTCACTTATGCGGTCGTCTATTCAAAGGCGCAAAGTTTCTTCAGGTCCACCTCTATTGCGATCATCAACAGGAAAGCCCTTCTTCTCAAATAGACGAAAGACATGAGTTTGAATGTGATATTTGTCATAAAGGTTTTAATGACATAACAATTTTACAGCAGGTATTTTGCGAACAATTCACTCCTTTAAGCAATATTTGATTGATTTTGTTTTCTTATTTAATAGCATTTGTTAACACATTCAGCTTCTCGTCCTTATGTATGCGATATTTGCGATGCAGGTTTCACATCATCGATATTACTCGCTTCACATATTCCTACTCATCATCCATTAGCCACACAACAAATGGCATGAATTTCTATTCATGTGTGAGTTATCTTTCGAATATTCATTTCCTTCAAGTCTTTCTTTCATGACTAGTTTGTTAGCATTTTAACTATTCATTCATTTGGAATCAATAGACCGATACTTTTTGTATAAAAAGGATTTATTTCTCAACTCGATTCATAGCAGCTCTCAATTACATTTTGAGACATAATTTCTAAATTTCAATTAAATCCAAATCAAATTAATAGAATTTTTTTTCTTTTCAGATAAAATCATTGAGAAAAATATCATTTCACGACTTCAAGTCTTCCTAAGTCTCGCATCAGTTCTTATTAGATAATGAAATAAGAATCAAACGAATAAAATATATAATGGCATCAAATTAAACAAAATGTGTAATAAATTAATAATTTCTTATTTCATTGACATATCATAGCAAAGAAGGGGAAGAATGAATCGAATCGTGTTTATAAATATTGAATATAACTTATATATAATATACTATTATATAAAATTGAATTTCTTTTTGCATATAATGAGGCAATTGAAGTATTTTTGATGGAATTAAGAGAATAAACCTGTAAATAGTCTTATTTCTCAAATTCTTATACTTTGTTTTATTGAATATATAACTGTTTGTTAATATATTATACATATTATAGCATTCATTTCACATTTTTATTAATAATATTATTAATTGTCTGTTAATTTTCATGTTTTAGTCAAACAATTGACTGTTTGTGTACTATTTTTTCATTTTAATTGTTATCTTTAGACAAAAACCCATTATGTTTAAGACTAACGTTTTCTTCTGACGACTCAATTAGTTGTTAAATAATGTGATATTATTATAATTATTAATTATTATTATTATTATTATATCGAGAAAAACAAATTATGTTTAAATTACAATTCAATTGTGGAAATGTTGATGAAAATAAAATTTAGAATTCAGTCAAATTATGTTTTGGACTTAATTTTCAAATTATCAAATATTTTAATCAATTAATTAATTCAAAATTCGACAGAAAAAGGATAAAACTTGAGTTTTGGAACTTCTAAACAATCAAAAGCACAGATACGATAACCACAGTCTAAACTTTCTAATTCTTCGATTTCTTCTTTAGTTAGATTAAAATCAAAGACATCAATATTAGATTCAATTCTTGATTTCGTTACACTTTTTGGTATAACAACGAGTCCGCGATCGATAGCAAAGCGAATCAAAACTTGAGGACAAGTTTTTCCATATTTTTCAGCCAATCTTTTGACAGTCGAGTTATCTATTATTTGTCTTTTAGTATTTTCGCCTTTAGCAGAGTCTTTAGAACCTGGATTTCCGAGCGGTGAATAAGCGGTTACAACAATATTATGTTTAGAACAATAATCAATTAACTTCTTTTGTGCCAAAAACGGGTGACATTCGATCTGATTCGTGACCGGTTTTATAGTTGAATAACTGAGAAGACGTTCGATTTGTTGTGAGTTAAAGTTCGAAATACCGATCGATTTCGTCAAACCTTTGTTCACAAGTTCTTCCATTGCTTTCCAGGTCTCGATGTAATCGATTTCTTCGCCACGAATCACACCATTCGAGTGTGGAATGAGTTGTTCGTCTTGTTGTTCAAAACTGATCGGCCAATGAATCAAATATAAGTCAATATAACTTAATCTCAAGTCTGATAGAGATTTCTGTATGGCTTTGAGAACACGATCAGGTCTTGAATAAGTTAACCATAACTTACTTGTAATAAAAAGTTCCTCTCTTTTGACTTTATTTTGATGAATGGCTTCACTTAAAGCTAAACCGATTTCAGATTCATTATCATAGAAAAGGGCGCAATCGAAGTGACGATAACCACAATCAATGGCATCTTTAACCGCTTGATAGACCTGTCCTTTAGGTGATTGCCAACTGCCTAAACCTAATACAGGTATTTCATTGCCATTATTTAATATAATATTTGGAACTTTTGTCACTTTCATTGAGTTGGTTCTAATTTTACAATTTTTATCAAAATTTCAAAATTCAATTCTGAAGATTCTGTCACAATATCTGATTTATTACTACAGATGAAGAATTATCGCATATTATGCTTATCTGAATCTCAGTTAACAAAAATGGTAGATATTTATGAAAACCCAAGATTTTTGGGGATTTTTATCTCATTGTTATCTCTGATGAGTATATGATAAAAGCTTAACTTCTAAAAATTATTCATCTAATGTGTGCCACATCTCTGTATGACTTTATACCTGTTTTTCTATTTTAGCTCCAATTTAATCAAAATATATTTCATGTTATCAATCCATTCAATCAGTAGAACAAAGTATGAACAATGTGTTTGTTCGAAAGTATGAAATCATGTTTCTCATACTTTATTAGTTTTAAGCAGACTTTAATCTGATTCAAATGTTTTAAAATACATTTATAAATGATAAAAACTTTAGAAATAAAGCATAATTAAAGTTAAGAAATCTTTTCAAATTGTATTTTACTTTAGAATGAATTCGATCAATATAACAAAAACTGATGGAATCATGTTTTAAGTTTTATAATTTGCAATTAATTTGTCATTCATATGATTTGCATTAAGAAAACTTGAGTTTTAAGTAAACGGTTGGAGATTATGGAATATTATAAATGATGTATAAATGAAACTGAGAAACCAAATAAGAGATGTTCCGTTCACTTCAATTAAACCAATTGAATCTCACTTTTTTCGATAGAAAGTCCGATTCACAGATCAATTTAAACTGAAAACATAAATTTGCTTAAATTATATTTTCAAATAAAATAAGTTTTCCATACCTTCTCCTGCAAAGTTTGTCCTAATTCTTGAGTTGCGGTAGAATTACATTCTTGAGTTTCGGTAGAATTATATGTTAGACATAATGTGTTCAATTTGATAGGTTTAGCAGCTTCTCTCCCAATATCATTAATTTGTTTAACAATGTATGTTAAAACTACTAATCTATGTATATTGAAGAAGACATAATAAGCCAATAATTCGATGGGTTCTTTATTGGAATAGTGGTTTATCAATGATTCGAGAACTAATAAAAGAGTCATTGCCTTTGTTAAAAAGTATACTAAAAGTGTTAAACTGAAAATCTTATTGAAATTTATCATTTGTTCTAAATTAATGTCAAACCAATTGATGATCATTTCTAGTTTATAAATAGTCAGTGAATTTTGTTTTTGTATTCTTTTGATAGATTTATTGAGATGTCTGAATCGCGAACATATCATCCAACATATAGTTATGATAATTATTTCAGAACTCATCAAATATACATAATATGGCATCCATAAGGTAAACGTGAAGGGTTGAAGTGGTATTTCTACACCCAACTTTCGTGTGTAAATTACTTTCAAATAAAAGCTAAACAAATGTGTGCAAAAAATTAGAGCTACTGCGAAAGTGAATTTTATGAATCTATTGACGGTATCATTGTTTTGAAAACTGAATTTTGTGCAAAACGTGGTATTGAAAAGTGTTAAAATATATTTAACGACATCATACAATTCATTTTTTACTGCAAGTTCATCTTCATATTCATAGTCAAGTATGAGACTTTTCAATTCTTTTCGTCTAAACCAGATATTAGTCAGGAATGAGAAAAAATAAATTGAAATGAAAATGATTGCAAATGCAAAACTTCTAAATGCACCTTCTTGATTTCTATCCATCATTAAATGGTACATATATAGTGAATTTGCTATCAATAAAGCAATAATAATAAATGCTCCGATTCCTTGTGTAACTAGTAATAAACGCTTCAGTACTGCACTTTTGAATTTGCATTTATTGAACTCAAAAAAGGAATAAACGGAATACAGAGTACGAGAGACCAGGCTATCACTATTGACCAACCATCATATTTCTTAGTTATGACACAAGGATTTAATTTCTCAGATGTTGAGCTAACTTCAGTGTTTTCAACCCTAATTTCTAATGGCATTGCTTCGCATAATCCTGGATTTCTCATTTCTCATTCTCAAGATAATATTCAGATAATTTATCGAAAATATCGACAGTAAATAATAATAAATTGTTTCAGCACTTTTTCAAAAAATGTTTAGTTCCATAACAACAAAAATATGTTCGTTTTTAATTTTTTTTATAAAACAACCATTTGATATGAGTTCTCACAACTCATTCAATCAGTTTATTAATATCTACAGTAGAAAGCATTGCAACCGATAAACCTTTATTTGAATGAATTATAATACAGTCTATCCCGTTTATAGTGAATCGATCGGTGCAGCCAAAAGTGTTCACTATAAGAGGGATTCACTATAAACG
>JAQFXV010002364.1:0-10562 GCA_034694065.1 Camisia spinifer
TACATCTGACTACTCTCACTCCCATTGAAAATACACAAAAGTAATACTAATACTTAACACCGCCATAGCAACGGCGCATCGACGCCTATAGCAACTGGTGGGACCGCAGTCCGATACGAATATGTTTACCGTTTGACTATATATAGATTATTGATAATCTGTTATGCCAGCAAACTGTTATCAAACAACCTCTCGAACAAAACAAGATTTGGCTCTGTTTACAGTTCTATCAATGCTCACATGCAAAAACTTTCCGTTTTTGGGAATATATTTTTCCCTCTCTCTTCATGTATATAAAACCAGACAATGAAGAAATTGTATTTATTATTTAATTATATGAACTATAATTTATAACATACTTTTAAAAATATTTAAAGTTATATAAGAGTGTATTGATTTGAATTTAAAAAATGCCTGGTTTTGAAAGTAAAAGATTTGTTAATATAGATGATTCAGTAATAGAATCGCTAATGTGTGGGATATGTTTGGGTATTGTTAACAAACCATTTGTTGGCAAATGCTGTAAACAATTATATTGTTTTGATTGTATTAATCAATGGTTGCGATGCAGTAATACATGTCCTTATGATAGAACTCAATTAAGTTCACAAGACTTACAAATGTCAGAAAAACACTGGACTTTAATGGAAAACTTCCAAATTCATTGCGATTATCAAAGTTTGGGATGTGAAGAGACGGTCAAATTGAGAGATCTATCAAAACATTTGAATCAATGTATTTATAATACAGAAAGAAAATGTAATGTTTGCTTTTTAACGATGGGAGACATCAAAACACACAATTGTATTGAGTTATTGATCAAAGAAAAAGAAAAATTAAGACTAGAAAACATAGCATTGATCAGTAAAATAGAAGAAAACAAATCAAAATCTTTTGATGTAAGTAATAATAATTTTGTCAATATTTCTTTAATCAATTAATCATTTCTAATATATCTTTTTAGGATGAAAGGCATTTTTGGGATCACCCGTTGTATTGCATATAAACCCATAATTCAACAAAATCTTTCATAATTTTTTTAAAAAAAATTGTATTTTATACTCATTATATTTGATGTAAATCAGCATTTCTTTTGTAAAAATGATCATTTAACAATATTCTAATGTAATTCGGATTATTTAAGATTTGTAAAATAAATTTAGTAAAACAAAAATTGAATAAATTAAATGGTTGTGTAATGCTCTATAAAGTATTGCTCGATTCGTGCCTTACATTAATGCAATGATGGAAGAAAACTCTCGAAAAGTGAATGTCACCTTCAGTACTAAAGTCATTATTAAGCCGTAAATGTTGTTTACGCCACAGTTTCAATAAAAACTAATACATATTTATACTGACAGTTATACTGACATTAAGTTTGTGCGGCGTAAACAACGTGTTCAGCTTAATATAGACTCGAGTATTTCAAGTGGTGATTGGAAAGGAAAAAGTCTCTAACTTATAGGTTTAGTTTAAATGAGTTAATTATTTTATATGTTAGAAGAAAGTTAACGTGTATCAAATATAACAAATAAGTTCGAGAGTTTCTTTTCCAATAGCAATATGTCCTTCTATTAAAGAATAACTTTTTCAATATTGTGAAGGAAGTTTACCATCACGTGTGTTTAACGTGTGTTTAACGTGTGCTGTAAATTCACAAAATAAATGCAACTTTATTTCCCCTAAACTTAAATTCAAAAACATTAGCTTAAAGTTCATTTTTTTCAATCAACTTAATTAGTTAATTAATTTTTGAATAATCACATTTTCGAAGCAAATTTCGAGTAATTAAAGAAAAATCTATTGAAATATGAGTGCAACAGTTGCTTTGTTTGAAGGAATAGAGATGAACCTCTTGAACACCATTAAGGATTGAAACGGAGGAATTTCCTTAGTTTCAAATGAAGCTGAGAATTGTCTATTAATATGTTGTCCGATTCGATGTAACTTAAGAAAAGAGGCAATAGTTGAAAGTTATATTTTGTATGCGGAACTATGACTTGAATTGTTCAATAATTTGATTGAAACAAATTCACAAAACATCCATAAACGTCAATTAGTTTTAGATTATAATCGAACTATTATAAAATTCTTTCTAAAACTTTCAAATTTCATTTATTTCAATAGAGCAGTCAATCGATATAACAAATTTTTAATGGAAAAAATATTTTTTTTATGATAGTTGTCGAAGCTTTTTTCGAGCACTTCTTTCTTCTTATCAATAGTGCTCAATATAATAATTTCCTAATAATTGATTTTGAAAATGATTTTATTTTCATAGTTATTGAGCTGATTTTGACAATCTTGAATTAGATTTAGTTTTTCCCAATGATAAGTGTCAGCAACCGATATATCACTTATACATGACTATCAATATACCATTCAATAATTACATTAGATTTATACTGATTTCGCATTTCTAAGTATGACCTCTCCCTTCTTCAACCTGTTCAACTCTCAATACAAAGTTTTTTTCTATAAATTTCTGGGTATTCCATAAACTGTACAAATATATTAATTAAAAATTTAATTTTCAAAAATACTGTTTCCATACTTGAATAAAAACAATTTTCTCCAATTAGAAGATACTCGGCTTAAGTTTATTTACAATTCATTATTACAGAAATATAATAATTATAATCATAGTGTAAACGAATTAACAATAGTTATGAATCAATATTAATTACAATATTTTAATATCTTATGACAAACTCATTAGACTTCTAATAATGATGTGAGAGACAAACCGATTAAAATTCCAACATTTCTACTCTTAATTTTTTTTACAATTCATTTATGTCTAAGTATTAACTTTTTCATTTACCTCTCTATTCCGCATACGACAAAACTATCATAAGTAGAAGTAATTTAAGCCATTAAAAGTATTAGAGCGATAAATTGAGACCTTCTTTCTTACACCTTATACTGTATAACACGAACATTTAATGAAAAAAAAGTTTGTTCAATCAAAAGCAATAGTTTTATAATCGATACTTTAGCAATTTTGCTAAGTTTAAACTTGTTTATGAGTTTAAATTTACTGATTTCTAGTTGTTTGCATTTCAATTGTTGTTTAGCCGAAATTTTCTAATTTATAAAATGCTTCTTCAATTTTCTGACAAAAACTTTTATAATTTCGAAGTGAATGCAAGCGATTTTTCTTCACTCGATTTCTTCGTTTAAATTTTTTTTAAGTTAAGCTCTAAGATATAATTAATTTTCAAATTAATTAGTTTTATCAAATAATTAAGTGCTAACAAAATGTTTAATTTGGTTTTCTTTCATTTATTATTCATTTCTTCAATATATTGCTCTATTAATATCTTCAATAATGATATGTTTGGCAACAGTAAAAGTTTCATAAACAGTATGTTTAACGATAATGATATGTTTGATAGGGTTATGAATAATAATGTGATGCATGATAATAATCAATTCAGTGAAAACAACAATGATAAAAATGTGATGCATAATGACCTGTTTGATCAATTCAATGGTTAGTATTTATGATTATTCCAAAACTTCAATACTAATTCAAAAATTATTGAAATTTTGTCAACTTGAAAAAAGTTAATCAAGAGTGTAGTGATCGTATTCATCGAAAATGCACTCAAATTAAATTCACTGATGAAGATGTCGAAAATGTTAGAATTTATTTGGAGAACCGTTTTCGTAAAACAAATCCTATGAAACCCGTGTGTAAAAAACTTCGTGTGCGGAAAGATATTAAGTGTTTAACAGAATGGGAATTATCACAACTTATCGAAGCTTTTCAGGAACTCTATAGAAGAGGAATTATGGATAAATTTTCTTTAATACACGCCGCGTACTGGCCCGCGACTCATAAGTTTGCTGAAGGAATTCCATGGCATAGATGGCATGTTAATGAAATAGAAAAGGAGTTGAGAAAAATAAACCCTAAAGTTACAATGCCTTATTGGGTAATTTCAATTCTATATTAAAGTTATTCTAATTTTTAAGTACTTATTAATTACTAATATTTACTAAAGTTTTTCTAATTCATTAATCTTGATATGGGATAAGTGTTATGAAGCTTATTGAAGATATTAATTATCAATAATAATTTAAACATAACTAAGTACTAATGAGGGATAAAAAAGCTAAAGCCTTTTCTGTATTTGTGACTTGATTTGATTCTGACTTATTTCGAATCACATTAAAATGAGTTGATTTAAGTGCACTTCAAAAAGCCTTATATGATTGATACACCCTTTTTGGTTGTTCACAAATTTTTAAGTCTTAAAGGCTTTTACAGCTTTCTTCATTTGATTAACTAATTGGATTTTTATTAATTATTCTTGATTTATAGAATAATAAAATTTATCTAAATTCGATGTAGTTTAACTAATTTAGTAAATATTGACAATTTTAATACCAATGGAAAGAAGTTTCTAGAGATTAATATAAATCAATTAATATACAGGATATAAATACTAAGTGATAATCGCTTATGTTTATTAAAAATAATTTATCACAAATAAGTCTCTTGTTGTTTAGTCTCATCTTGTTATCTAAATATTCTCTAGAATTGTCTCTGAATTTCTTTGAATTTGTTTGTTTTTGACCAAGAATAGTATTTTCTGGAATTGAACGTCTTTTTGGCCTTCAAAGGAATTTTCGGTTTTTTGAAGCCTTTTAACGAGAATTAAAAAAAAAGTTACGGCCTTAGAGGCTTTACACTTGCATAACAAACTGTTATTAACAGTCATAAACATTAAACATTGAAGGATGATAGCATTCATTGGCAGACTAACACACGCTGCACTATTATGTATATTATTTTATAAAACATTTCTGAAACAGCTTTTGATTCTCATATTTCAACATTATATCTATACAAGTTTTACAACAACATTATGTATATTAATATTAAATATAAAGTAGCATTTATTTTAAAAAACAAACAAAGCACATTTGCAAAATTGAAAGATTCAGTATATAATGATCAGGAATTAATGCAATTTTAAATTTTGGTTTGAATTTTTAATAAACTTTTAGAAAAGTATAGAATTTATAAGATTTAAAATAAAAACCGAAGTTTAAAAATAGGCTTAATTTCAATTGATTGCTCAATAACTGAAACTAAGTTAAGAACTCAGACTTATTTTCATTTTAAATTATAAATACACAGTATATTATACATAAATACTACACATAAAGGTTAAAATTGAAACATTTAAGATGAAAATTATATTTTTCTGATACTTGTAATATTTAATATTCTCTGGAAAAGGAATCTTACGGAGAATTCGCTGAACCAGAGAAGAGCCTAATTTGGAATTATTTTGGACGTTCAGGTTATGCACCCGATTATTGTGTGACTGACGGAGCATTTGCTTATCAAAGAGTAAAATACCCTAAACCTCATTGTATTAATAGGCAATGGAATAGAAATGGATCAATACCTGCTTGGGAGGCACCCGAATGGGTCTCTTCATTAACACAGGTATTTAAGAGTCATTTTATAATAATATGAGAGGTTTAATATATGTTATTTAGACTGCACAGACTTGGGATCAATACGTTGAACTCATTGGATTCACCGGTCATTTCAAACTTCATCTATCTATTGGTGGTTTTTATGGTGATTACAGTACGCCCTTTGCCACTAATGAGTGCGAAATATTTTTATAAACTTAAAAAAAACTTAAGATAACTTATAGAAAATTATTAATTAATTTTATGAATTTTTTAGCCCAATTTTCTACATATTTCACGCATTTCCGACTGATTTAGCGCTTCTTAAATGGCAATTAAGTGACGATAGATTTTTAGTGCCACAAACATATAGCTCAGGAATGCGTTTGGACACTAAAACACAACATATAATGCAGGCGGACATTGATAATGATTATCTATCATTTTACAATCGCATACCAGTTAAGGAAGCCTTTCAAGTAGGGTTTGGAGACCTTTGTTATATTCACGACCAGTTTATTAAACCAATTAATGATATTATGAAAAATAAATATCGTGAACCCCCGGTTGCTATTAAAAGATTGATCAGTGCTTTGCCTCCGATGGTATTCTCCAGATATTACCCCAAATTTTCTGCAGGAAATGCAACGTTTTTTGATCATTTTTTGCCTGACATCGGAAATTGTCCGCTACATAATGGTTGTCGAGAAATGCCTTTCGCTCAGAGATATAATTCAACGCCAAACGGATTGCGACAGTTGGAAAGGTTTAGATTTGACGCAAATCTCGATTTAACGCCTTTAGTATTTGAAGCAGAAACTGCTTATTACACATTTATGAATGATTTAAGTAATTATCACTATTGTTCACCTTATGTTTAATTATTATATTTATTTTAACCTTAGTATCACCTTATCTTTACTTCATTGTTATTCCACTTATTTTACCATTAATTTGAATAAGATTTTTGTTTAAGACAATTTTTTGTGGCACTAAATCATTTAGTATTACAATTTAAATACTCTATTATTCAAATACTCTAATATTGAAATACTCTAATTTTTCTAATTATTTCCGATTCATTAAGCCTTCTATTATTTCAAATATTTCCAATTCATTCAAAGTAAAAATATTTTTTATTCAATTTATTGCAATAAACATACAATTCATTAAATATTTCTATGAAAAAAATAATACTTTGAAGACATAGTTTTACAGTAATAATAATATAATTATAAATTAATAATTGATTTAAAGCATTAAATAGAGAGATAAAGAGCTTGTTTTGTATAATAAAATAAATCTAAAATAATTTTCTCTCTCTTCTCAACTAAAAACTGATAAAATATTTATCGATTATTACATTGAATACTGTATTGAATATCAATTTTTGATTTAATACTTAATTAAATAAATATTAGAGAATATTTGAATTACTGACTGAATAACAAACAATTATATGAAAAATTTGACGAATCCTTTAGTTTCTCTTTAAATGTTTGCAACACTTTTTGTATTGAAAAATATGGAATTCTTTAAATTTAAGTAAACATACAGTGATTGTCGTCAATAAATTTGTTCTAAATAGGGGTTCATTTAAATTGTTTTCATCAATACCTTTAATTTCTTGAAAACATCTGTCATCAAGTTTTTCATAAAACTCTTTCTCATTAAATGAACACATTTTTGACTTTAGTTAATATTAGTTATTAATAACAAATTAACACAATTCAAAAGTTTATAATATTAAAAATGCGATGTTATTGAAAACAATTACATAATTGTCTTTTACGTTTTTTGAATATCAATAGTAAGATATTTATAAATACTTGTTATTGTTTATAATGGTTGTCATGCATTCGCTTCATGTGTGGTTCACGTGATATTTGTATAGCTTAGTATTGGTCAAGCCTTAAGAGGCTCTAAGTCTGAATCTTAAGAGTTTATGAATTTATTTAACAAAATTTCGTGTTCTTGTTAACAATGTTGGCGTGAATAACAAAATTATATTTAATATCAAATTAAATTAAGAATGGCAAACAAAAGTATTTTTTAAATCAATTAAAAATATTTTTAATTCAATTTTGTACTAAGATTTTGGGACATCTTCTAAAATTAGCACAAAAAGTTCTACAAATCAATTATATTTATTGAGTTACATTTTGATTTATTTATTATAAAGTTTATAATTATATTTAACATAACTTGTGAAACCATTACACGTCTCAAGAATAATAAATGACAACTAACTATAAATGAGCCTATACTTCAAAATGTACACTTTTGGAGAATCCACATAATAAAAGGTCCTAAAAATAAAAGATAGAATTTTTTTTGCATTAGTCATAAAAGTTTTGAGTTAGCAAACTCTTATCATTTAAAAATCCATTGAAAAAAAATCTAAACTTAAGTTTGAACTTTAAGTCAGTGATAAGAAAAACAATAAAACTGAAAAACTATGGCTTATTAAGGGTCAAATTGTTCATCAAAATTAATTGATAAAAGATTTAAAAACACAAAACATACAATATGAGAACCTAATGACTCAATTATTATTCATATTTTGTTTTAAAGTTAATATATCTTATGAGCCTTTTTATATTTTGAGGCTTCAAAAGTGTACACTAGCGTTAGTGGCAGTTTGCAATTGAACTTATTATTAATTCTGATAACACTTTAAAAATTTCATATCTAATAAGTTGAGTAAAAAGAGTCAACAACTTTTATGAAACTTTTAGTAATAAATTATAAAAGCATCACATTATAGACACTTTTCAGTACATTTGATTTGTAAATAAACCATATTTTTGTGAAAATTAGTTTTTTGTTAATTTAATTTTGTTAAATAAAGAATATATTTGTATGGAGTTCTTAAATAACATTCAATGGAGAAGAGGTCAACCTACCACGCAATTGGAAAGGAGTTTGATTATTTATTTTCTTGGGGCAGGACTTAATTCAAGAGATGTTGCAATAGCATTGACAAGAGATAAGCGAACAATAGATAAATGGATTGAGAGATTCAAAAACACTGGTGAGTGTAAAGAAATAAAACATATGGGACCACAACGCGCGACAGCAATAGATGAAGATTTGAGAATAGCTTTATGTGCTATAGAAAATCCTAGAATAACTCGCGCTGAAATTAGAGAACTATTGAAAATCGATATTAGTTTACCCACAATTAGCAAACTACTGAAAGAGAGTAAACTGTATTGTTGTGTCGCGCGACAAAAGGAACATTTGAGTGCTGGGCATAAAGCTATGCGTTTACACCTCGCACAAAACTTTATTAATTTCGATGAATGGGAAAATACTATTTTTGTTGACGAGAGCACTTTTATGACTGGTCATGCGGTCAGAACTCTTGTCCGACGACCATTTGGAACAGCTCTTGAAGAAAAATATATTGTAGAAAAAGCACAATCGGGTAGGCGTTCGGTTCCTGTCTTTGAAATTTTGAGTGCGGGCTGTGTCGGAACACTAGTTAGGATTGAAGGGAGATTTGATTCAGAAAAATATATTGAAATTTTGGATAATATGGTTTTGCTGTTCATTGAAGACCATTATCCTGATGGAAATTGTTATTATTATCAAGATAATAGTCCTATACATCGAGCACGTATTGTCAGGCAGTGGTTTGATCAAAATTTAACGCCTGAACAATTAATTGAACCCCCGGCCAAGTCACCTGACATAACACCTATCGAGAATATTTGGGAGAGAGCTAAAGTCAAAGTTACAAATGATGGCATCTATGCTAATGAAGACGAACTGTGGCTTTCAATTAATGACTCGTGGATTGAAATGCAAGAAGATATGGAATATGCAATAAATTTAATCTATTCTATTCCCCGAAGATTGCAAGCCATCATCAATGCGAACGGTTCTCATACAAAATATTAGTTAAATTCTTGATTTAAATTTATCTTAATTTGTTTAATTTCTATTATATTTTTTTCTTAAAAAAAATTCTGATCAAAATCTTGTTATAACACTTATCACTATTTTTTATTGTGAAATATTAATTGAAGTTCGATATCATTATTACTATATAGTTTGAATCGAAAACTTTGGTGATAATGAAATGAAATTTGTATTAATATTTCACATAAAAATAGTGATGTGTTATCAGAATTAATAATAATTTCTATTGGAAACTACCACTAACGCTACTGTACATTTTGAAGGCTCAAATCTATGGTGTCCCAAATGGTTCACCACTTGTCACTTCTCACTTGTTAATTCAGATTTTTTTTATCAAACTTAATTTTGAGAGTATTAATTATGAAATATGGAGTTCAAAAAAGGGAACACTCCATTCTTACTACTAGTCTTAATTTTTACGATTTGAATTCTATTTTGGCAAACTGTAAACTTGCAATATTTATTGATTAATATACCACTCTATTCTCTTCATTGAATGATTGGAAGCAAACAATTAATGCTCAAATTATGATGGGAACAAATTAAAAATTATTGTTTTATTTACAGCTTTGCCTCATTAAAATAAAATTTCATCATCAATAGAATTCTTAAAGAACTGTAATTCTTTAGCCGATAATCATTTTTAATCCATTTTATAATATTAAAATATTTTCTCATCGGTATCAAAAACAATTCTTTTTCAAAATTTCTAAAAACTTAATAATATCCTGAATATATAATTCATTTGGAATCATAAAATTAATATTTAAAAGTCTTTCACTAATATAAATACACTTTGAATAAGATTCATTTCTTTTCAAAAATACAAACTGAGAAGTGAGAAGTAACAAGTGGTGAACCATTTGGGCCATACAATCCTGAGTTCAACTTTTACTTTTCAAGTGATGATCACATTTCTATTTTAATTACACTGTTCAACAATGGTTTTGCTTCTTTGATAAAATTAGGTGATTTTTAAAGATTTTTTAACGCTGATTACGAAAATGAAAACGAAATTTTTCCTCCACGTACAGTTTTCAAGAAAAATTCTGAAAATTCAAGAAAACAAATGAATTCTGCAAGAGTGACAATAACGAATATATTCACTATTAAAATAATTAGAACTAAAAGTATACACAATTAAAATCTCTCCTTACTACACAACTCACAAATACGAACTAAACAACTTTTAAGAA
>JAQFXV010002365.1:0-10561 GCA_034694065.1 Camisia spinifer
GTTCTTCAAGTCTTTGTTTGAATTAACGTTTGGTTTCGCCGATATATACTTTATCACATCTATTATTATCTCCCAAACATTTGATTCTATAAATACAATCTTTCATTTCATTGCTTATTAAGTCTTTGTGATTATATATTTGATGATATAAATGATTTCTCAATCTTGAATAAGAAACATGACATTTAAACTTTTTGAAAACTGATCCAATTCTTTCACTTATTTGACTTACTAAACAAATTCTTGTCTTCTCAAATAAGGTATAACAGTTGAGTTGAGAACACATTCTTAAAGATGTTACATTCTTGATCTCCTGGAGTCGACCCCCGGCTCAACAAAATTTTAAGATAACATAATTAAAATAACATAATTAATATAACTTAAGATAACATAATTAACACGATATCTTGAATTGCATATGACTCAAAAAGATCTATATTACGGTACTTATGATTAAGATGTAGTTTTCCATGAAATGAAAGACATTGAAACAAAATATAGAGAAAAAAATCCAGAAAATACAAAAATATACGAAAAGCGACAACTTGTCAAATGCAATGTTACGCCTCTGCCTAACAGGAATTAGCCTTTTGTTTTTTTTATAGTTCTGTGATTGAATACATGATTAAGGTTTGAATCGGTAAAAATAATTAATTTTCGATTAAAATCTAGTTATTTTCCACTTCTCAAAAATTATATCACAAATGATAATACAGTCTTTTCTAATACGGACCTTCCTCACCTTTAACTTATTTAGGAAAATTATTTTATTAATTTTATTATAATTTTTATAAAAGAAACAATAATTTAATTCAAGAAATATTAATTCGGAATTTTTTATGCATTTTCTTATTTTCATTGAGATTGAGAACTTATTTGTTACAGATTTAATATTGCATTCATTGCCCCCGAAATGTCATTCCTTTGCAATGCATAAAAAATGAATATATTTCTCTAGAAGATTTTTATTCTGCTAAATCTGTTTACAAAAATTCTGGTATTATTTGCAGCAAATATCTTATTTGCCAGAATAAATTTTTTACAATATTGAAAAAAATTCAAATTTTTGACGAAATGTAATATTCATTTGTCTTATTTTAAAATCTATGATAAATAAAGTATTTCAAGTCGAATAGGTTTTAAATTTATTCCAAGAAATAGATTTCCCTTTTTCGACAGTTTATTTTTGGCCTCATTTTTGCGATAAAGAAAAATAACAAAGAGTCTCAAGTATTTCATATCAATAAATTATCTCAAATTCTTTACTGCGTTTATCTCTTGTTATTCCATTCGCTTTACTTTCAATAAACAACTATTTTCTTTCAACCGAATAAAAAAAATTTATGAAATTTTTTTCATTATCGAAAAAAACATTTCACATTCTAGAGTGAAATTAATGTCAAAAATAGGAATAAAGTTTGATTTATAATAAGAAGAGTCCTATTATTATGGATTTATCCCTGAATATCAACTATGGGAATAAAATGAATTTAATTCTATTAAAAATAATGAAACTGCCGGTCGTATTTTTTTTGCTGCTTCTGAGTATTGTTTTTCTAGTAAAAATCATTTTTTCATCAGCCATCCAATAATATATCATTTTTCATACTGTTATGACATATACTGGTAGGCATAATGATAAAAGCAATTAGTTTTGGAAGAAAGATCAATTAATTATTAGACATCTATTATTTGCTTTTATTAATGATTTATATAATTAAAACTTTTCAAATTTCATTAGAATTTGAGTTATGAAATCCACAATTTAGTTCATTTATTTTTATCTTGAATATTAATTTCTATTCTTAAATGACAGAGAATTTATTGTATTAAAAATTAATGAATGAGAATAATTGATAAAAAATTGATCGAAGATAAACTTCAACTTTCCACTGATATTAATGATAAAAAGATCTCAAAACTTCTTTTCAAATTCAAACATTTTGCATCATTAAATTCTCGAAAATCAATGAAAAATATACTCCTCTTGATATTTATTTGAATTATTTGAAGCTCTATTCCATAAAGAATTTGTAACAAAATCATAATTTGTGAGTATTTCTAAATCAATCCCCAAATGAACCTCTTATTCATTTACACTGAATGATTGAAATCTGATCGCTTCTAACTTAGAGTTTGTCATATTAGCTGTGCTGTTAAGATTTCTATTCTTATACAAATACGATCTTTATATCATAATATGGTCATCAATTTTAACCAGTGTGAAGCAATGATATTTTACGCTAGTTTAAAGCTAAGACTTTCAACATTAGCCTATTATATTATTGCTTCACACTGATTTTAACATTTAAACCACTAATATCCGAACTATCTATCATAAAGTTCACTAGACTATAATTTTGATGTTAGAAATCAAATATGCGTTAACTGTTATTAAAACGTACAGTAGAGCACAAATGTTAACAAAAAAAAATAAAAGATTATAACTTGTATGCTCACCAACTAAATTATGTTATATCATAATTTCATCAAATATTCATAAACAATATTTATTATTAATTTAAAAGAATTGAAATTTTGCTCTCTCTCTCTCTCTCTCTCTCTCTCTCTCTCTCTCTCTCTCTCTCTCTCTCTCTCTCTCTCGAAACTCTTTTAATAAGTAGTAGTTTTCAATAGCAAGAGTATTTATTTTAGTTAATGAATTTTTTATTGAATCTATAATTTGTTTTAAATTAATGTTTGAATTTTTCTCTTGGCTAAAAATGTTTGCGTAACAATTTTATTTACTCTGACCACAAATGAACCTCTTGAAATTCAAGGTCAGGTTCAGGTTTCACATTTTTATTCCATCCAAATATGAATTTGCGCATCACTAATCAATAATTGAATAAAAGAACTCATTGATAAATATATAAAGAACACATGTTCACGAATCTAAAAAAAGAATTTATTCTCATGAAAATTCATATCCTTATGAAATATGTTTTATACAAGTGATGCTCAAAAACTTATTTTTCGAATTACTTCTTATATAAGAAATAGTTTGTATTACAGCAGAAACGAAATGAAAATAACTCACAAATAATCTGTTTCTTGTTATAACTCATTAGAAATAAGATGAAAATATCTGGGAATTAATAATATAGAAATGAGCCCATAATATAGCACATAAAACGCAGACCAGTATTAACTTATAAAATCGATTTATTGGTATGTATGCGAAGACACGTAGTGAAACATGTTCACTAACTGTTATTCCCTTCGTTTTGTTGAGTCCATGATATTCTTGTCTTGTATTACTTCCGAAAAATGCTTTTATGACAAAAGCAATAAATGGAGTGTAATCTATAGATGTTTTACATGTTAAACGGTCTGAAAATGAGAATAACTTCCGAACTTTGAAAAACATCTTTGAATTTATTCATTTATTCAAGAATTTTTTATCTTCATTAAAATCAATGATGACCTGAATTTTTAAGAGAATTTAGAATTATTATTAAATTAGTTTTTAATGTTAAGAGTTATGAAACATTCTAAAAATAGTAATTGTTATGAACGAAATGTTATTGCTTTGAGTTTCGGGAGATTTAAAGGCTTAAAATGAATCCTTTTAAAGGAATCAGTGATGCATTTCACGCAAGTATCCAAATATCATAATAAAAAGTTTTTTATTGTTTGAGGCATTTTATTGTCTTAGAATCAAAGAGTCATGTATTTAAGTACTGGAACGCAGTATTTTCATCTTATAAATTGGTGAAATATCAGCAAAACCTCTTCTCAAATATCTTCGTAACCTATTTCTCTTTTTCTTCTGTGTTCTCAACTCTTCACAGGACTTTGCCAACGGAGGTGTTTATGGGGTTGAATTCCTATTGGGAGTTACCATAAATATTTAAATGCCATCTTGTTTTGGAAACTCGGAAGAAAGATAGAAATTTGAATTTAGAATGTTTTTTTTGAGTTAAAACTAATTTTTGATGAAATATTTTATTTCATAGCAAATAACTTAACTATATAACTATTTCAGGCAAACTTGTGAGGAATACAAGATGTTTATTTTCTTTACTTTGAAACAAAGAATTGAGAAAATACTGAATTACTGTGTTTTATAATTTTATTACAATAAATTCGATAATTTTTTATGAGTGAAATAAATTTTCTATCTCTGATTCCCACTACTTTTAAAACATAGGACTTTGGCAAAGACTGACTCACTCTTCATTGATTTCTAATTCAATATAATAACTGTATTGATTGAGAGAAAGTTTTCATTCGAGAAGAAGTGATATCTTTAGTCAGAACTTGAGCTTATTTTTAGTTTTCTTTCAAAACACAAATACTAATTTGTATTCTCTTCTAATTAAAGTCAAACCCCGTTTATAAAGAACTGGTTTGTGCAATGACTTGTTCACTATAAAATAACTTTCAAATAAAAAGTTTGTTTTTCATAAATTTAATCATTTAAACTCGAGTGTTATACCGATATTTGACTTTTTCGTCATGTTTTTATACATTATTTCTTCATAGTTTTCTATATTATTAATGATGACCTTCAATGATCTTAAGCTTATTGTTTAATGAAATATTTTCAAGTTAATTAATTTTACGCAATTATAGATTTATTGAGTAATTATGAGTAATTGAGTAATTTATTGAGTAATTATTTATTGAGTAATTATTTTTACATAATTTTCATTTTGAAATGTGTTATTTCACAACGTAAAAAAAGCATGAGTTTATTTAAAATAAATATTACTATGACTTTACAGTTTATGAAGAAGTTCACTACAAAATATCATTTACAATATCGGTTCGTTCACTATAGCCGGGGTTTCACTATAACCATAAGTTTGACTTTAAACTTAATAGACTTAGAAAGCCATTTAGAATACATTGTTCAATATAAACTGGCTCACTCTAAACAGGTTAGACTGTATTATCAAATTACTTTCAAAGAATGAATGGAGTTCATAATCAATAAGTTATGTGAAATATCGGGAGTTTCGTGGATTGTCTCATATTTTTGCATTTATTTTCTCTGTCAAATAACTTTTTAATTACTGTAGTTTAAAGTGTGGAAACTATACTGTACTTCTACGGAAAGCTCATAAATTTTTTTATATGAGCTGTAAAATTAGCATCAAATGAATAGTTTTTACTTTTCCAATGAAACTAGTTCTTTCAAAAAAATTTTATTCACTTTTCTTATTTCTTCATTACTATAAATATATAACTTATACTCTTTCAGATAGAAAAATAAGAGCAATTTATTGGTAAAGAATTTCGATGAAATCAAATATTACATAATTTTGTCCTCACTTTTTGACTCATATGACTCTTGAAACTCTCAATAAGTTTTTTCTTTTTCTCGAAGTTAGAGCTCGTGTTTATATTGGGATTAATTGTTGACAGGAATTTATCTTTCAATCAATCATTTTTCAACTTTTCTTTCCTATCTTTTTTCAATGATTTTCTAAGAAATAAAATTCTGGAATAAAAAGTAACAAAATAAGAATTCCTTTTAGCTTAAAAACAAATTTTAATATAAAACTATAGTAGAAGAATATGATATTTTATGAATGAGATAAATTATTTATATATTCTTTTAATTAATATTAAAATTACTACAATATTAAAATAATTTATGAAATTTAAAACTTTAACTTCAATTTTATTTTGTTCAGTGAATGGCATTTTTTATAACATGGAAAATGAAATCCAGCGAAAAAAGATTACAATAAGAGTCAAATTGCGGACAAAAACTACTTGTTTTGCAAAAATAATAGTAATCCAGATAAAAATGGAAAACAAATCTGCGAAACAGACAAAAGTTGGCGCAAACACTAAAAGAAATTTATTTAAATCAAATTCAATAAAACCTCAATTATTGGCTACAATTTCAAACTCAATCGAGAGTCCAAATCAATTAACTTTTATGAAAAAATCTCTTACGAGTAATAATAAGATATCGCCTGAAATCAAATATAATGAAAACGATGAATCAATGACAACAATTACCACTTTATCATTATCTAATCCTCCATTAAAAATGGATAGTAATCTACCAATTAATGTGATTGAAGCGAGTGCTCATAATTCACCAAAATCTACAAATAGGTCTCTTTTTTAAACAGATATTTTTTATAAATATTTATGGATTTCTTATTTGATATTTTTTTTTCCTTAAAAAAGTTTTGAATCGGTTTTTGAACCGATGGAATCACAGAAAACAATGATTGAAAATGGATTATTTCAATACCCACAGCCGTCCACTGATGTAATTAATTCGGGTAATAATCGGTCTTTAAATAAGAGGTTTTCGAATGAACAATCAGTTATTGATGTAATTAACGAAAGTGAAGAATTAGGAAGTATTTGTTCAGAAATTGAGAGAATTGATCATTTGGATGATGAAGAAGAAGTCAGATTAGGAAAAGTGGCGAACTGTGTTCGAGTATGTCATCAAACACTTGTTCAATGCATTATTTTTGAGTTAAATTTTGATTCTTATTAAAAGATAATAACAAAATGGGCAAAAGATCATAAAGGACGAGAATCGACATCAACTCCCGATTCATTCTTAGAGAAATTTGCGATAAATGCTCACGAAGATTATGGTGTTTCTAATCAAGAAAATTCTTTCTGTTTTGGAGGAAAGTTAGTTGTATCCATTTTTCAAAATTTTGCAATCAATTTTTTAAATAAAATTAGATTTTATGCATTCAATAGTTAAAAATATTTGTGAAGGTGAGTTTGTGTCACTTTTCTCCCCATAGATCATGTCTATATATAAATGGTCGAGAGGCACCTTTGAAAGTTTTATGCTTAGCTTAAAAAGTCCTTCAAAGTTGAAAAGTAATAAGCATTGATTCAAATAGTTATAAGTTTTTAGTACTTTTTATTTATATGATTAAAAAGTTGAAAGTGCCTCTAAGACATTTATATATAGATGTATTTTAGAAGGCAAATAAACTCTTTGATTGGTCTATCAATTATTATGTGCATACACTCTACCTTCAAAATATTCTTAACAAATATTTGGTTCATTCTTTTTTCGACAATTTTAATTTATTTGCAAGAGTTTGCGCTTTAGTTAATTGATTATATCCTTCAGCATTATATCAAATAGAATAGAAGCACACAAATAGATTATAACTTGTCTTGTTTTAAGAGAAGAAGAGAATAATATTCATATAATTTAATTTGCTCCTAATCTTTAGATCTTAACTCTCAAAAAATTATTAATAATTTGAATTAGAATATAATGCTTTTGTGAAGTCAATTAAAACTTCAATAGTGGATATACTCTGTGATCAATTTTTCAGTCAATTTTTTAATAATCAAATTGCAGAAATTGAAAAAAATACAACTTATAATTATTGTAATTAATTTCAGGAGAACTCTAGTGATGGATCCAAGTGGCCGTAAGTCTTAATGGTATTGGTATACTTCATCCTCTATTTACAGTTGCTATTTCAAAATGGCGTCGTTGCTGAGGTGCACACATCTCTACTCTCACTATTGCTTATCATTGTTTCTAAAAAATACGACCAATAAAACAATACTTAATCACTTATATTGAATTCAATAACTAATTAATTGATAAAATATTTGATTCATTTAAAATAATTTTCAATTATAATGAATGCAATTAATAAAACTTTGCTTAAAAATTTGCTCAGTAAAACACTTTTAGTTTTAATGCATTTAATATTTATTAACAATATTTTAATAATTACTCAATTCTTTCAATAATTTGATTTATTGGTCGTAATATTTGTATACATCTAATACAGTGGGCGAATGATGGAGTATATCTATGTTAATGAAAATGGCATAGTTTTTTTTATATGTTTTGACCCAATTTTCGGCCAAAATAAGCTATTTTTATGGAATAACTGAAAAATTAATGTTTTCTGAACGCGCGACAACTTATTCAATTGAGGCTTCAAAAGAATTTCAAATAAATTTCAGAAAAAACAGCAAATTTGGGCCGAAAATTGGGTCAAAACTTATCAAAAACTATGCCATTTTCTTTAACATAGATATACTCCATCATTCGCCCACACTGATCTAATAGCTATTTAAATATTAGGGATGTGTGGCCGAAACTATGTAACATAGCAACCGTAAATAGAGGATCAAGTATACCAATACCAGTCTTAATATCATTCTGGTCTTTAAAGAGCTTTGACCTTTTTTTCACTCTAATTTTCAGATTTATACTACCGTTGGTTGTCTTTAATTAGGTGAGAAAATAAATGAAGACATCATTCTGTTCTCCTAATAAACTGTTCATTTAATTTATTTATTGTTCAATTAGTTTAGCGGTTCTTTACAATGTCCTTATGATTATTGGCAGATCTGTGTTCTGGCAGTTGCAGAATATTTCTCTCATAGTTTGGATTATAATTGATTATATATCTGATGCCATCTATTTATTAGATATGATTATTAATTCACGGACAGGTATTTTTCAGTTTAACCTTATATAACATTCATTAACTTATTATTAGGTTAACTAGAGCTAAAATTATTTCCATTTTATCACAACAACAAAATTAGATTTTTGTTCACAAGATATAATCTGACAGTCAATTAGTAATTGTGTCTTATTTTATACGAACAAAACAATGAATTAGTGGTTAAGTTCATGGAGAAAATATTTTGAAACTAGACTAAGCTTAATGAAAAGGGAGAAAAACAAACTTTTTCCTTATTTTCTGTTAGTTGTTATTGACTAATGTGTAAATATATCTCAATAATTTGGTTTCCAATCAATCATGTATTACATGATTAACTGTTTCCCATTCAGACACTTAAACACTTAGTCAGCGGGAGCGAAACAAAGTGAAACACTAAAGTAATGTCTACAAACTCTATACCTAAATAAAAACATTAAAGCATTATATCTGAAGATCAATGATCGCCAACTGGTGGCCTTTCGAATCATTTATTCTGTCCCTACAGAGCATTCAGATTTTAGACTTTTCAGGTTTTCTAAAAAATAATGTTTCTTAAGCTTAAGCTCAATCTTAATTTGAATTAAATCTTGTTTGAAAGTTTAATTTTCTATCATACTCTTCTGCGTCCTCTCGAATTTAATTTTTATTCTTTCCTGGCCTTTTAGTCGAAATGAGTGAGCGATCACTGCTATAGACTATAGTAAACAAGGCGTGTTGTGACAGGCAATTAAATAAATTCTCATTATCAGAGTTTCAAACACATAATGAATGTGTAAATACAAATTCTTGATAGTTATAAAAGAAATACCTGAATATCATCATTTATACAAAATGATGCAGGTTTTCAAGCATGGTGAATAACACGAGCACATATGCATCATTAACTATAGAAAATCGCATGTTAAGAAAAATCATAATGAATATTAAATCGAATTCAGATTGTTTCAAATGATTTATTGAGTCATAAATTATAAAATAGTTTTTGAAAAACATTGATGATCATTAAATAAAACTTCAATAAAATATAACTTTTCCATAAAAAATACAAGTTATACACATATTAACAAATTATTATTTTTTAATTACAGGTTATTTAGAACAGGGATTATTAGTTCGCGATTCAAATAAACTTTTAATAAACTATATGAAAAGTTTCGAATTTAGATTAGATTTAATATCATTAATACCAACGGATCTTTTCTATTTAGTAACGGGTCTATTATGTGAACCAAACAAATTATATCCCTGTTCAGTCATTGTTAGAATTAATAGACTTTTTAAGTTTCATAGACTTCAAGAGTTTTTCAATAGGACTGAAACCCGAACAAACTTTCCGTACGCTTTTCGTATCGCAAAACTTGTTTTCTATATATTAATACTAATCCATTGGAATGCGTGCATATATTTTGCGATCTCTTATTTCATTGGTTTTGATTCTGATAAATGGGTTTATAATAGAAGAAGAAATGAAACCGAAGAATCATTAAAACATCAATATATATATTGTTTTTATTGGTCAACACTTACATTGACAACTATTGGAGAAGTGCCGATACCTGAAACTGATGTCGAATATATTTTTGTTGTCTTTAATTTCTTGATCGGTTTGTCAAATATTTTTATCAACTTTTAAAACTTAAATTGAATATAAATAGAAAAGACACCTAAAGATCGGACTCTGATTCGTTGATTTTAGAATAATCAATAACTTGAATAATTAAAGAAATTTTGTTTAAAAATTTATGATCATAAGAGTATTAATCCTGATATGTATTACTCTTCAGGCAATTTTATTTTTAAATTGTTCATTAATTAGAAAGCCTTTAATTATCTCATATTATTTATCCTAAAAATTAAATTTGATTATTTGAAATATTTTTTGTTCTAAAAAATAAGAAAGTAGTTGAGTGTAACCTAACTATAGACAACTTGCTTCTGCCAGATTGCATACACAGTGACAGTGTTGCTTTAATCAATAGAAATAACAAAATTGCTTATAGAAAAATTCAATTTCTTTCATTCAAACTTTTCAAAGTATCATAATTTAATGTAATCAATAATTGGACCGATAAGAAGAAGGGCCGATACGCAATGCATACGATTTTGAGTAAAAGCGCTTCAAAGTTAACGCAATA
>JAQFXV010002366.1:0-10554 GCA_034694065.1 Camisia spinifer
CTGCTCGAGCTTATACAATAAATTAGAAATCTGCTCGAGCTTATTGGTGCAAGGTTAAAAACACTGGACACTATGCCGACCACAAATATCACTCAAGTTCAAACCTCAAGTTCTTGAAGATATGATTAATATTTTTACCAATTATGCAAGTTTTCAACATTTGCGTCACATTTACATTAGAACTAACTTTTAATTATCATTCAATCATTAGAGGAGTTTTGAATACTTATTGTGAAATTAACTTATTTCTATTTGAAATAAGAGCCTACAGAAGCTATTAGATTCTGCTCAACCATTATATGCTTTCTATTATAGAATTTCTATGCGAAAGCTATCCAATCAACACAATATTTTCTTCACAACTTAACTTACCTGTATATTAAAGTGTTGTTTTGGTTACGTTTGTTTTAAAAGTTTAAAAGTCTATTCACTCATTACTTATTCAACTAATTCTTACTGAAGTGATTTGTGTAAAAATAATCTTAAAATTCAATATAAAGTTTGTTTAGATTTGATATTAAACTAATCAATGCTTAAAATTATTATTTGGTTTGAAAATAAATAATTGAAAATTGATAGATAATGAGCTACATTCATATTCAAATATCCTGTATTATAGTAAAGCAAAATGATATCATTGACAGCGAATTTAAAGATATGTTTAGTATGTATTAAATTGCATTCTCTATTGAATTTAATTATTCTCATAAATGTATAAAACAGATATCATGTCCTGGAGTTCGTTTTCCTTCAGGTGATTCAAAACTTTATTTAAAAGTAAAGATATTTAACAGTTATGGCATTACATCTAAATTGAAGCCAAAATTTCCACTTATTTTTTATGAACAATTTTGTTTTGTTAAACAATTTAATTGTCATAATATTAAGCAACTTCTGGAAATACTTTCAGGTATTGATCTATTAATAAGTGTATTTGATTTCGACCAATAATTATAATTTCTATTTTCTTAATATATAAGACGAAGAAGTGGTGATTTATCTCATAAATGAAAACAATTTTATAATATCTAAGTATAAATGTAGTGCAAAACAATTTCTGTTTCCAAAGCCTCAGTTGAGACCAAAGTATAGCAAATCGAGTCGTTCTGTTCTTATGGATTGTTGTCTTCTCACAATTGCACCCAAACTAGAATTCACCACATTTTGTAGTTTTGAAGAAAATTATAATAATTTAGAATTAAGTGACAATAAATCTGTTTCTGATTCAGATTCAGTAAATAGTAGTTAAAAATCAATTTATTTTTGTATTAAACTTTCATTCTTAATAAAATGAGATCAAACTTTTTCATATGTTATGTATTTATGACTTCATTAAAACTTTTTGTAACATAAAAATTGATTGAATTATTTCGATATTTATCGCAAAGTTTATTGATTTTAATACCCATTAAAAGTGAAACTTCAATAAACTTATTGTAAATCATTTATTCAGTTATTGTCATAAAAGAGCCAAACATTTGAATATAAGATATTTATTTTTCTCGTTAATAGTTCTCAAAAACCCTAAAAATTATTATAACTTTATATTACAAAATGAATTGAAAACCAAACAGTTATTGATTTAAAGACTACTAAATATTGAATAACACTTAACGAGCTCTCGATTTATTCTTAAAAAGGTTCAAATACTGTTTAGAATCGAATTGAACGGCATTATCGTCTTCTTCTATTCGAATGACTTCGACTGGTTTTCGCCTCGAAAGCCATTGACGTCTTTCAGCGTCTGTTTTACAATCTTCTAAAAGTAATGGCATTTTAATGATAGCGCGCGGTTCACAATGTCTAACAGTAACAGTCGATCCGTCCGGATATACCATTAATACAGGATATAATCGACAATATTTTGTTCTCTTTATTACACAAATTGAGGCACGATTTGAGTGGAAATTACGGATCAATTTATTATTAAACATCTTTAACATTGTTTCCAGTCTTATATTAAAATATCATTAATTATGTCAATAATGTTTTCATAAGTTTCAGCTTCTATTCAATACTTACTTATGAATATTTGTCATTAAATAAGACATTTTTATCTTCAATTATTTATATTTGTTTTGATTATCTTTTAAATTGAATAACAATTAAGACATCAAAACATAAGCAAAATTTCAATCAAATAAATTACGTCTCTATTAAATATATAACATTAAGTTCAATAATGATAGAGTGATCGTAATATTATTGAAATCATATCAATATTTAAATTACAGTAAACGTTAATTGTATTTAAATTAATTAAAATTATGAAAACGTGAACTGAATCGATAAATATATTTGAGGTTAAGTAAGGTAAGGATTTTTTGTCCTTGATAACCTATCTAAGTCCCTGTAGCGCAGTGGATAGCGCGTTGGACTTCTAATCCAAAGGTCCGGGGTTCGAATCCCCGCTGGGATGCACTTTTTTGTATTATAAAATTCCATCTTTTTTCTCAGCAAATTATAATTCTCTCTCAAATCTATTTCAAGTAAAATTAACTTCAAGTTTCAATTGATTTTTGAATCAAAATTAACATTTCAATATAGATTTGTTACATTTTGAAACTTTTTCATAGTTCTGATTTATGATCAAATGATTTAAATGATATCAAAAGTAAAACACAAATTACTTAAAAATATTGTAGAAATATATCCATAACAAGACTGAGAAAATATCCACAATAAATATGTATCACATAATAATCCTATAGTAATAGCAAATAAACAGGTGATGAAAACATTTAGTATTTAACCGAAACTATTTATTAATAATTAATAAATTGAATATTAATTTAATTAAAACAAAACAATATTAAAAATGATGTCAAATATATTAATGACACGAATGTTTGTCACAAACAAAGCGATTCGTTTGACACAAATGTCTTCAATATTAATAAATAAATCAATGATAAGAAGCAGTACTACTTCAGCAACGAGTGAAACAGAGGATTATTTCGTAAAAAATAAAGGATTGAAACGACCTCTGAGTCCATACACTATATATAAAATACAATTAACTTCAATGCTATCAATAACTCATCGAGCGACTGGACTTGCATTAGGAGTACTTCTTTATGGCGGAGGAATCGCTTCATTAGGCTCTCAGTCAACAAATTTCGCTCAAATCTTGTCAACTGTTTCACAATCAGTTCCACACTCTTTGATATTTACTTTTAAAGTCTTGGCCGGTATTATATTTAATTGTTTTTCAATCCATTCATGTTTTAATTATTTAATTATGACTTTCAGGCACTGCTATTGTCTATCATTCAGTTAATGGCTTAAGACATCTCGCGTGGGATTTTGGTTATGGTTTTGGTTTAAAAGAATTATACATTTCTGGTTATGTTGTTTTGGGTATAATTTTATTGATTTTGTTTATTAATTGTTCTTTTATTTTACTGATTATTTTAAATCTATTATTTAGTGATCACTTTATTGGCTGCGATCGGACTTATTATGACTAAGAGTTAGATTTTTGTCTAATTTATTAGATTTTAGATTATTTTGAGAAAATATTTTACTTCTAATTTAAACTAGAAATGAGTTAATCTTTATCTTTAATTTTGGATTTGTTTCCTTTATTTAAATTCAATAAAAGCTATAAATTATTGTTAATAAATTGTAAACATATTAGAAATAAATGTTGTCTTGATTAATAAAACTTTTAGTTTGAATAATTTAAGCCATAAATCACAAAAAACAACTCATTTTACAAATAACTGAATTTAATTAATATTAATTATGAGTCAAAATCGACTTTATTTAAAGCCAATAAATAATACAGACTTTCATTTTACAGATAACTATTATATAATGAAAACAATTTAGATGTCTGGCTGTCTTATTCTTGATTCTCTATCTTTATTCCTCGTGTGTTCGATAAGAAGATCCATTACTTCATTCTTGAAAACTTCTGGAACTTGTTTGATACCAACCGACCAATAATATAGATCCCAATCATTTGAGGGCATATTTATAATAAAGTCATACATTTCTAATTGTTTTTCATTGAATTTATTCAGATATTTATGAGCAAAAGTACCCAAAATTAGATCGTTTTCAAGCATTCCTTTAAAATAATCAAATATTTTGATCAATATTTTGTAAGTAAATCTATTCAGAAATTGTCTACAATTTCAGTAAATTAATCATTTTTGTTAAAAATAATTAAATAGAAACAAATAAATGCCTCGTTTTCTGCTTTGATATAAAAGTCTAGCTCTCTTGACATGAATGGTCTCTTCTTTATATCTAAGAGCGGATGGAATTTCTGGTTCATTAGAAATTGGGTCATATATTATGATTCCGTCATCAAAATAATCATTATTTTTATTTAAATGATTGGCTGATAATGAAAACAATCGTATTTTATTAGAATTTGTCAGCGATTGTCTCAAAGACGTAAAACTTCTAATGAATTGCATTTAAAATATATTTATTGATAATTAAAATCGAAAATTTGATAGTTTAAACATTAATGGATTTGTATTTTAATAAGTTGATTAAACTTAATATTAATTGATTTTGAAGTTTTTTAAAGTTAACAAGTTATCAATATTAAGTTTAATTGTAAACATTGATAAAAACATAAGCAGAGAATTGTAATGCGTTTCAATATATAATACGTTCATAAACAACATATCACTTAATCTAAACTTTAACACTCTTGAAGCTCAACATTTAAACTCGAAAATTATTTTGACTATCCTTTAGTGAAGTTATAGTTTAAAATAGAATTCAAGATAAAAGGGCTCTAATTATAATCTTTATGATTATAACTAAACTTAAATGCATGCTTACATTGAACTGTTCTTTGAATTTAAAACTGTTGATTAATTGATTAATAAAATTGATATTTATTCGTATAGATCAGTAAAAAATTATTCTATTAATTAAAGATTATTCATTTTTAAACCAAAACACTTTATAATTATGACAATCCTTTTGATATTCAAAAATCATTTAAATTATTAAATAATTTATTACAACTTAAACTTCAAATTAAAATTTATTCCAATCTATTGCTGACTGAACTATATTTAATTCGATTACAACTTAATAAAAATATTTATTGAAATGAGAGAATAGAGTCCTAAAAGCGAAATGAAATTAATTGAAATATATGTATATTTAATATAAGAAATATTCTATGAGTGATCAGCTCTTCCACAGGGAAGTGAATCTCTATTGACTTCCTTTGGCCACCAAAAAGGTTTCCAAGTTTTTAAAGTTAAGCCGCTTTCACTTAAAGTCAATTTATTTGCTTTAATAACTTCTTCAAACTTCAAAAGAGATAAACCATATATTCCTAAATGACTTCTAAACTTTCCGACATTTTTTTCTCCGTCTGCAAAAACATTTTGAATGGGAATTGTTTCTGAAACATGACTATCAGTAAGAATTTGAATAGGCATTAATCGTTTACGAATAACACCCGTATGATATATACGAGCCGTTAGTTCTTGTCCAACATAACAACCTTTCAATTCAAATAATCAATTAATAGTCATAAAAATCCAATAATTCAAACCAATTCATAAGTTATTGTATTATAAAAACCTTTATGAAAACTGACTCCATGTAAATAATCGGCATTACATTCGAGTGGAAAACAACTTTCGACCGGAAAATCTATGACACCCTCTCCTATACCCAAACGGTAACGATATTTACGATAATTATTAGGATCTGTTTCACTGAATTCAATGTTCTTTAAAGTCAATAATTTTTTAATGTTATCTTTCATTTCGTTTTCATTATTATTATTTAATGATTTGTATAATAAACGAAATCCAAGTTCTTTAAGTCGCGGGTCTTTAACAATCATTATATTTTCATCTTTAAAACCCTCAAAAATATTATTATCTGTTTGTTCAACAACTTTTTCGAACTGATCCGGAAAAAGAGCCCAAACATCGACACTATTTTCAATATCGATCTTAACTTTTCTCCGAACTCGATATGCTTTCAAAAACTTTGTTATCGAGTCCAATAATTTGCTGTCAATTTCAAGAAACAATTCTTTATCATCAGAATAATTGGATTTATAAATAAATAAATCTGTGACAACTCTTCCCGAAATGTTTAACATAAAAGAGTGAATACAATCGAGAGTAACACTCGTTTCAATGGTTGGCTCCAAATGTCTTAAATCGTTAGTCACTAAACCTTTTATTCAAAATAAGAGTTTGTTTTATTCTTATTTTTCTTAATAATTAGTTCTATTCATTCATACCTTGAATGTATTCATAAGAATCTTTACCATTAATACGAATCAGTTTTTTATCATTTAGTTTTGTTAATAAGTATGAAATTGAATGAATTGATGACTTATTATAAATACATTTATTTATTAATAATCTTTTAATTGATTTGATTAATAGTATTGAAGACATTCTTTCATTTAGTTTTGATTTATATTCAATTAAACTTCAATTAAATAAATAAATAATCAATATTTATATCTAAACAAAACTTTTCAATTTAAAAAACATCAAAAACTTTAAATGCATGCAAACTTCAAAATAAATGACATCATTGATGAACACTTAAAATAATTTCAATTATTAATAAATCATTAAACAGTGATATAATCTCGGAATCAATTAATTCCTCTTAAAATAAATTAATTTATATTAAATAACTTTGAAATAAAATTTTCTCAATAGTTGAAGAATATTCTTAAGATCAAAAAAAAAAAAATATTAAATCTAAACATAATTTATGTACAAATATAATGTTTTCATAACATTAAGTAATGGATTGACACAAAATTATTTGAAAAAAAAAATAAAATAAATAAATCTTTAATATTAAATATAATCTATTGTGAAATCGCATGAAATGATTGGTCGAACACAAAGCCGAACGCGTAAAGAGAAGAGCGGAGAAGTTGTGGCGTATTCTCAGATTGCAATCCAAACAAATCATAATTTAATAGAATATTGTCGAACATCGATGTCTGCTTTGGCCGGAAGTACTGCAGGAATTATAGGACTCACCTCTTTATATGGATTCGTTTTCTATTTCTTAACAGCGATTGCGTTATGGTTTATGATTATCTCAAAAGCTGGTAATAATTGGAACAAATTCTTCACTTCTCGCAGACAAATATTGACGAATGGATTGTTTGGAGGATTGACTACTTATGTCCTCTTTTGGACTTTTCTCTATGGAATGGTTCACGTCTACTAAATATATATTATTTAACATCTAATTATTGTCTATTTATGTCTATTCAATATTCAATACTTTTCTAAAAACTTCATAATTACTATTCAAGACTTCATTTAAATATTCGTTTTTTTCTATCAATAATTTATAGTTATTTTTAAATAAAAAACTTCTAAAACTTATAGAAAATTAAATTTATTGTTAAGTTTAATATCAATAAACTATTGATTCAAATATTCTTTAGTCAGTTATTATAGGAAAAAATGAATTTAAATTTTATTAATTTATATCTTAAGAAATAATTAATTAAAATGAAATCCAATTTAGAAAATGAATGAATACTAATAATAATAAATTGATTACAAAACAAAAGTAATGACAAATAGACATAAAAATAGTTAGAATTCTCTTAAATGGGTTTAATCTTGAAGTGAAGACCAATTAATGAGAAAACAAGACATTTAAGGTCTTGAACCAAATAATAGAAACATCTCAAGCCTTCGGGATCTTTACTCTGATTGACATCAACTAAAGAACCGATTTTACTGGTCGTGAAACTGATGTGTTCGTCACCGATCACTATCTCGAGCTCTTGTCTACCGATACGGTCTGGTTGTGGCCAAAGAGAATCGTCTTCAGCCATAATCTCAGAGTCTTCTATAATACGTTTCAACTCTTCCATAACACACTTGTGTACAAACGCTTCCTTTCGAATCATTGTATCGTTTTTGTAGTTGGAATTATTCGCGTAACGCATCTTTCCTAATATTTATTATAATTAATTAAGTTATATTATTAATCATTTTAATCATTAATTTGTTTGTTTGTTTGTTTACCGTCTGGTCTGAATTCAAATTCAAGGAATTCGTGTCCAAACTTTCCTTTATGTCCCACATAATAACGCAAATAAAAGTCTTTCGATGACATCTATTTATTTAATTATTTGTTATTTATTAAAATAGTATTGATTTGAATGACCGGCAAAACAATATTTTTTGTTTTGTTTTCAATGCTTTATTCAAAATGGTTTTCACTTTAATAAGTGTAGAGATGAACGCAGTTTTCTATTATAATTATATTGCGGTCAATGCTATTCATGATATCAGTTTATTGAAACTTTTGAAATACTTAAATTAGAAAAAGAGTAAAATTTAAATTTGTAATTCGTATGCAGTGTTTCTGAAGAAGGTCTTTCTGGTCTGAACATAACATGTTAACTCTCGATTTTTAAACAATAAATACATTAGGCTTAAACGAAAGAAATTGCATTAGGTATTTTAATAACTTAAGGAATCATATAATAGGGGAACCTTATTATGGTCAAATCAATTCAAAACTCTATCTATAGTCAACTAAATCAATAAATCCATTCAATTAATGTTTAAATTAAGGCTTAAATACAAATAATTAATGACTAATAGTTTAACAAATGTGTCAACTAATCATTAAGCTATAGTTTTCAACTCTATTTACCATTCATTTGATTTGTGCCCAAATTTTCATTTAATTCATAAAAACCCAAGTTTTTCTTCAGGTTTAAGAATTTTTGAATATACAGTTTTTAATTCATAAAACTATAATAAGATTCCCCTATTATATCATTCCTTAAGTTATCTATAAGTTATTCAAATGAAAGTTTGCTTGTTTTCTCTGAAATTTTGAGTAACTTAAATATATTGGGGTATTCAATGAAATTTTGCCCATAAAACTTAGATATCGAACTCAAGAAAATTCTTTCAATTAAGAAGGAGTTTGAGCCTCTAATTTTCAAGCATTGTTGAAAGTTAACCTCCTGAAAAAACTAATGAATTAATCACATCTTGAAAAATGTACTAATTAGATCTCGAATTGAGAATCATCAGGATTGACAAATATTAGAAATTATTGAAAATTAGTATTGAACAAAGTTTGGGAACTAATTTCTATTTTGAGATAACTTTATGACTAATAAGTACAATAAATATTTTAGTGGGAGTTTTACTACAGCAATATTTTCAAAAACTTATATTGAAAAACAATGTGTCAATAAAATTATTCATTACATCATAAATCTTACTCTACTCTCAATATTTGGGTCGAAATAATGTGAATAATTTCATAATGTATAGTTTATTATTGATTATCAAACACTTTTCTTAAAATTGTTGTACATATTAGGATATGAATGTCAAGGACTATGCATACAAACTCAGTTAATGAGTAATTGTAATACAAGTTTTTTCCTTACATTTATGGCCAGAGCTAGCGGGAGATTCAGAGGATCAAAAAAATAAAAATATTGTCTCAACACAGGTAAAAACAGCTCATAATTGCTTAGACAAAGATTGAAAATCGCCCTCAACTAATAAATTGTGAGTTTCATTACAAAATACGACTTACAATTCCTACCAGTGATGTACACTCTCGGGGCTAACGCTCGCGCTCGGGGTAATTTCGGCGCTCGACGCTCGCGCTCACGATCGGTAGTTCGAGCGTTTAGCATGGTGATTTTCAAGACTTGACATTGGTTAAGAATAAAATCATGATTCGAATCCTCTCATAATTTTTTTCATAAAAATTAAAAGGATGTTGAATTAGAATTATCTGTCGAAATCTCCATTTTTGATGAAAATTATGTGTTTATTTATTAACCTAAAATAAACTTTCCTTTCCCTTCAAAAGCCTTTTAATTAAAATTTTAATTATACAAGATATGAAGTTAAACGCTCGGCGCTCACGCTCACGCTCAGAGGTCTGACGCTCGGCGCTCACGCTCAGAGGTCTGACGCTCGGCACTCACATAAATATAATGAGTGATGTATTCAAAAGTTTTGTTTCAACTCAAAATGTGATTAATGTTTGTTTCTATCAACAAATTTTTCACTAATTAAAAGAGCATTTGTTTTTTAGATTTACAGTGGGTCTCAAGTACTTATGCTATCCATCAATACTAAAGTGATGTATAAGGAGCAAAATTTGAAGGGTTTGCTCATTCATTTAGATTCAAATCAAACTATCAATTTCTATACTTTATTATTTTCAATACCCTAAACCTTAAGAGTCATTAAAAATCAATGATTTGATGAACTTTTTGAGTGAAACTGAGTTCAAAAACAAATTAGCAAATAATAACTCAATTAAAAACTTATGCCTTTCCCTAAATTATTATCCCTTCGCATCAGAGATGATCCCGGATTTACGCATAAGTACTTGAGACCGATTGTACAATAATGTTCTTTTAAAATGGAATGGGTGAAAAGATTTGCTTTTTGGGTATATTTTTTAGATAGAAATAGTTATTAATCATTAGATCATTGAGGTTTTTATCTTTGGTTCATTTTTACTCATATGATAAGCAAAAATAAAAGTCAATAAAAAACATTACAAACTTTAATA
>JAQFXV010002367.1:0-10554 GCA_034694065.1 Camisia spinifer
AATTATTGTACAATTTGATTTTTTCAAAAGTTATTGTTCTATCGACTTTTCATTTTTTCCCGAAATTCCGGACTCTGATAATAATATAAATATTCTATACAAAGTGCCGATATTTTAATTTGATAACACCTTTGTATTTGCCATAAGAGACGATATTTCATTAATTCATGCATAAAATATAAAATAAACTCAAGAAAAATATTTTTTCATTGAAATCCTTATAAGTTATGCCATTCATGTTACAGTAGAATTGAATTTTATTTTTACTTTAAACTTCAAGGCATTTCTTTGAAAAGATTTGCACTTTTCATACTTTTCAAGGCTATGTTAAGAAATACTTATGTTTATATTTGATTCTGATTTAGAAATTAAGACAAGAAGAAATTCAATACGTTTAACAAAGTGGGAAATCGATATCTTCTGATTGAAAATATTGATATATAGAACATTGAAGTCATTTCGTCAACATTTAAAGTAAGAAAATTTTTCCTAAAAATTAATTATAATTAACTTAAAATCTAATGATAAATACTGCGCATATTTTGATATGAATGAGAAAAATTTATTTAATTTCAACCTATTATTTTGATGATCTTTTCAATCTTTTTCAATAAAATGCGACCTTTTTCATGATATTCATTTTTAAAAACTTGTTTACTATTTTGCAAATATTAAACGATTTCCTTAATGATCATTTTTAAATCTTATTATTAAAATTATGTCCTATTTTAATGAATAAGGAACTTGCGTGCAAAGTTAAAAGTTTTATGCAATGAATGTAGGTGTTGAGTCAAACTAATTAGCCGTTACGAAAGAATGAGGCTTTGTTTAAAACTTTATTCAATTTAATTAATTAAAAAAATAATAATCAAAAAAAACTATTAAAACAGTAGAGTTGTGTACATTGAAATAATGAGAGAAGTAGAAGTCTAGACTCTAGAGCTTTAAATTGATATAACTTTGTGACACAGTTCTTTGTTATATTATTATACTATCTATTGCATAATGATATTTATACATTCAATATTTTTAATCCTTTTAAAGTAAAAAAATTTATGCAGTATTACATCTTACAAATTATCGTTCAAATGTTCTTAAAGTTTGTTTTAATGGTTAGTTTTTCACATTTCTAAATTTTCAGAACAAAGATACAGTTTTTGGATTTGAACTCCTATCATATTGATAGACTTCAATGCAAATCATGATTGAAAATGCTAGTTTAAGTTTGATCAGTGATCACCATGGAAACATGTAAAGCCTCACTTAGACCTTAGAAATTAGTTTGATCATTAACATTATAATAATGATAATATTTGCATTATAGTAAACATTTAACATGCTCTCTAATATATTTAATTATAATTGTTATTCATGTCTAAGTATTTTTGATCAAATAGTCTATTTTCAAATTAACATTTGCAAAATCTATTGAATAATGAATTTTAAAACAGTGAATACATTGTTTACTTTCCATAAACTAAAAGTTAACAATTTAAATGATTAAAAGAAATTTTTGAAAATATAGAGCTCTTGTAATGTGACAAACACTGAATTTGTCAAAAGTATTCAACCAAAATAAGTTTTCAGAATTTTTAATTGAACTTTTTTTATATTTGAGTTTCACTGATAGATATGAAGCGAGAATAAGTGAAACAACATTTGATTCATCGCATACTTTTGACAAATTCAATATTCAAACAAATCTCTCTTTTAGATCAATTCAATCTCGTCTTCTTTCTCTTATTCACATACTCTTCGACTTATTCTCTTCTTCTTTTGCCGCCTTTTGATTTGCATGTTTTCTTTGAAAGGATTTCTATTTATTTTGAGACTTTTTTCAGCTATATTACCAAGTTTTCGCTCAAAAATGGAAATTTTTACTCAATTGTCATAATTGTTTAAGAGCTTCGCCGAATGCATATTATATTTGTTTAACATGATAAAAGGGGAATAAAAATGAAAATATAATACATGAAAAAGATTTTCTCTTATTTTAATGCCAGCTTCGAATACAATGTTCGAAATCTTTTTAAATGGTCTACTTTTTTATCATCTCAAAAGACCTTCATTTTATAATTTGATTTGAAAAAGAGTAGAAATTCAAGAAATACACAAAAAATGAAATTCGACTTCAATTACTCTTTACTCATTTTTCCAAAAACTTTTCAATCTCAACATTTTCGTGATATTTCGAATTTTCGAAGTTTATGAGAAGTCTTTACAAAATTTATTTCACTTAATATTAGTTAAGCTCAAACCCACTTATTTGTAACTTAACTTTCTGAATAAGTAATACATGATTGAAATCTATACTATTAAAAAAATATAGAAAATAATAAAAATGCAGACTTTTTGACTATCAATATCTTGATATCAAAATTCATTTTTCAATTAAATCTAACTTTAATCTTAAATTAAGTCAGTGATTGATTGAATGATTTTGAGAAGAACTGATTTAATTTCTATCTTCAAAACATAAAAGTATTTATTTCTTACATAAAGATCATGAAAAAATTATACTTTTTTGCTGAAACTAAATCGCAGAAAAAGATTTAGAAAGGAGAAAACTTTTGAGTAGCAATCAATCACTTGACGCACAGGGAGTTAACTAATGCACTTCCTTATGAAGTATACTTATTTGTTAGTCTTTTTTTCATACTTTACATCTGTGCAGATCAATGGCGTAATGAATAATGCAAGAAAATAGTGAACTATAATGTTTTTTATCATCAATTTTTTCAAGTTAATCTTCTTTCTCAATTTTCTCGTCTAAGATATCAAATATATTTTGCATTTTAAGAAAGTACTATTCATAAGAATTAACATAAGTTTATTTCAAGCTTAACTAAATTTGAAGTCTACGCCACTTTTTTCTTTGAAATTGAATAAGAGATCAAATTACTTGATTTTACTTTCTTTCTATTATTGTGTTCAGAAGTTTACACAATCTATAATTTATTATAAAATGCCTTAAGGAGAAAGTCATGTATTGGACGCATGACTTCATTCTTCAATATAAGCTTCAAAATGTTATGTCGTGTTGTGTTTTGGGAAACATCTGAATTTGTTAGACATTTATTCTTCCAGTTCAAGTCCTCCTAAACTCATCTGAAATTTTGATTGAAAACTGACTTAATTTGTGGCTCCAAAATGAGATTTATATAATTTAATTTTCATTCTGACATATCTAATATTATATGGTTCAAAACTTTTTTATCGGTTGATTTATCGTGAATTCTGAACTAAAAGTTGTGCCTATAATCAGTTGAGGGATTTATTTCTTACTTTTTGATATATTAGTAGTCAAAATATTTTCCCGAACTATTTATGTGAAAAATTAATTTTCTTTCGACTTTTGAAAGTGCATAAGAAAAACTGAAATATTGTATTTTATCCGATTTCATTGAATTTTACGTTTTATTTACTATGATATTTGATATTAAGAACAGAATAATTTTTCCATAATTTTATTCTTTGTTGTTTAATAATAAATTATGAAGTCATAAATTTTTTAGTTTTTTCAACTAATCTTTTTCTAATAGCCATTGTTTTATAATTAAAGCGAAAGCAGGATGAATGAAATTATAATAAACTGTTGTGAGGCAACATTATTTAGTCATTAAAAACCTATTAGGAATTAGAATATAAAATCTAATCAATAAAAGTAGGGATGAATTATAACATATAGATATTTCTTTGAATAACTTCAATTTGTTTCAAAGATCGATTGGTTATTCTTTTACACTGATTTTCATCTATCAAAAATCTATATGAATCAAAATGTGTTTTTATAAATTTTTTAGCACTGAAACTTTCAACAAACTCTGTTTATTCGACTTTCTAATTTTTGTATATTGTAATTGAGATTTAATCTCTGTTTTGAAGCATTTTGAATTTTATTCAAAATAGAATTCAAAACTAACATAATATTAAGAGCAAGGATAGGAAAATCAACTGAATTGATAGTCATTAAGTAATGCATAAGTTTAATTATAAATTGCAATAATGTTTGATATTATATTTGAAACAAATCTATCTAACTTGTAAGTTTTTTTAATAAAAAAAATTCAATTAATTAGCAAAATTAAATATAATTAATTATATCCACTCATTGAAGACTCAAATCCATACAACAAATTATAATTTCTGCCAATCGAAAGTTCATTTATGTTTATAACTAGTGTTACCCACTAGCTCAGCTTGAGCTGAGCTGAGCTGAGTTTGATTAACTATTTATTGATATATTTTCTTTTAAAATTCAAATTAAAACATTATATTAAACTTATTTTCATTTTTTGAACATTGAATTTTCAAAACTATCATTTTTACTGAAATTAAACATAATTTCAGACATTAAAAATTAAAATTATAGAAATTTTTTACTCCTTTTTTGGAAAAATTCAATAGTCAGCTCAAGCTCAGCTTAGTTCAAGCTCAGCTCAAGCTCAGTTCATCTAAATTAATCATCAACTCAGCTCACAGCTCAGGCATTCCAGCTCAGCTCAGCTCACAGCTCAACTCAAGTTCAGGGTTATTGAGCTAATGGGTTTCACTATTTATAACCATTGATAAAACAGCAGTCATTTTGAAAATCTAAATTTTTCAAACAATTCAGTCAAAATTGAGATAAAGATTGAGCTTTATTTCAAAATTTCATGCAAAATTATATTATACAAATTAATGCTTATCGCAAAAATAATTACTAATGAAGAAATATTTTAAATTTGTTATGAAACTGAGTTTTCTTATATTAATTTAAGATTTGATTTTTGACTATATGTTTTTAAGCATAGATTAAAATGTGGTAATTTATGCACACATACAAACAGAAAAGAAGGCGACGGAACCAGGAATTGAACCCAGTATCTCCCGATAACCAGTCGAGCATTCTAACCAAATGAGTTTTCTTTAGTTGGTTAACACATTCTTAAAATACATATGAAAAAAGATTTCATTAGTGAAATTTTTCAATAAGCATTGAAATAAACATCGTAACTCAAAATATCGACCCAATACATAACCCAATTTCTAAATTAATTGGTTATTTTTTGGTACGTAATAACTTTGCATTTGATTTTTTAAAGGGTATTCAAATGCAATTCAATTGTTAATGCTTTCACAATGATTGCTCTGATATTTTCTGGTTTCCCAAAGAATATAAAAACAATGCTTCAATTCAATAATTCATATTATTTTATTGATTCAATCATTAATTTCAATATTTAGAATTTTAAAAATTTTTACGTTCAAGAAAAATTCTATAACAATTTGGAAAATCAGTTATTCATGAATCAAAAACAGGGTTTCGATTTTTGAGTTTCTATGCTTTAAAGCGTATAATTTTATCTTGAGCTCCTAAATGATGATTTTATTAAGTCTTAAAAATATCATTTATAAAGTTCTATTAATCAAAAATGAATTTTGACATATCATACCATTATCGCTGTTTCCTTAATGAAATCTTCTAGAGTCCAGTCTTCACCTTTGGACATCTTTCATGATAAGTATAAAATTTGATTGGGGTAATATTTAGCTGTTATGAAACTAGAATTTTCAATTTTAAAATATAATACTTGTTCACTTTAATATTTACTATTTTATAAGCTTTGAATATGTAAATAATAATAACCTTTAAAATATATTTGTAAAATAGATATTATTATATGAAAATTCATCTACTCATGAGTGAAACGTATGAATGAAATTTCTTATTCAAGGAAAGATAATTTTAATGCATTGATATCACGAAAAGAATTTTCTTTTTAAATGCATGGAAAGGGAACTTTAGATCAATCAATTGTGACTTATATACATGTATAAAGTCTTTTATCTCAACACATAAAGTAATAATCAATTTGATACTCATTCTAACATTTTCAGTAGTATTACATGTTTTATGGGCTTTAACATAGATTCCATTCAAATGAGAGTAACTTTCAATTCAAAAATAGCTGAGAATTATAATGATATTTTTCCGAGACTTAAAACCATTAACTTTGAAATATTACGAATTCTCGCTAAATATGAGGGAGACGTTAGAGTGTGAGCCATAGAATGACCTAAACTTCAGAGATTACAAGAAAGTTATGCATAAGAAAGTCATTTAAAATCAATTGACTGTTGAAGAAAGTTCTAAATCAGCGGAAAATTCCAATTTATTATGACTACAGAAGTGCCGAACACTCATTCATAATAAGCTTGGAATAGAATTTCTCAAAGTAATCATTAAAGTGAAGATAATGCAAATTTTTCATTAAGAAAGTTCAACAAAAGAGAAAACACTTTCTGCTCTTATTATGATAAGCTGTTTAAATACTCGCACAGATAGTTCAGTTTAGGAACTAATTATGTGAAGAAAATTCAATGTTTGCAGACATTGCCCGTATATTTAGTCTGCATCAGAATTTCTCCTCTAAATCAAATACCGTTAGAGAACAATCCAATCACTTGTGAAGCTCTTATTTGTGGAGTTAATGTTTCGAATGCTATCTCTTTAAAAATCTGTTTTTTAACAAGATTTGATAAATATTTTCGGGAATTCAGTTATGTTTGACTCTTAAAATGTCCACAATTTTCTATCGATACAATTGAGTTGAAGTTCACTAAAAATGTTAAATAAATTCTGTTTAAGAATCAATTAATTTAGGTTCGATTTAAGACCAAAAGTAAACCTAATGTTTCACACTTTCAAATAAATAATTTATAAATACTTAAATTCCTATTAAGTGAGAGCAGTTTTCATTTTTACATTTTTGAAAGATTTTCTTTTCAAAGTTTATTTCGAATAAAAATTAGTTTCATCTTAAAATAAAACTAAATTTATAAAAAAAAATAGTTTAATGTAATGCCCATAATGAAAATGTTTAGAGATTTGAAGTAAAAGTTACGACCATTGCCTACAATTTAATTATTTTAATGGACTTATTAATAAAATGATGACATATTTTACAAATAACTAGATTTAAAAGCTTTCACACTTTTGTATAGCCATTGAATGTATGAGTAGTAAATAATATGGTATGATATTCACGAGCCAAAGTATTTTGAGCTGAATAAAATTTTGGTTAAGTAATAATTGATACCTATAATATGTCGTCAATGGGGACAAATTTAATTTTATCTAAACACCAGTTTCTATATAGTTGGCGTGTTTACATCTTCCCGCGAGACATATATTTCACCATAAAAGGTAACGCTGTTAACTTTATGCTCAAATAATACACATCAGAAACTTATCTACCAATAAGTTGCAAAACTTATTACTTCTATTGGTGTTTGCAATTAATAAATCTTTTATTAATTATATCTTAATTGTAATTGAGCTCAAAAGTTATAGAAACTTTTATGTTAGCAAAAGAGCTTGACTTTCAAAATATTGATTCAAGGCTAGATATTTCAGTTCAGAAGAGTTATACAGTATGAAAATATTACTTAATTTTATTAATGCATTCACGAGAGGAAAGTATATTCTTTCTGAGGGAACAGATTCTAAAAGTATTGCAATTAATTAGTATAATAGCATAAAAGTAAGCTTTTTCCATTTTAATGCCTAAAAGAGTCAATTAAGTATATTTTTACTAACAAGTTAAAGAAAAACATTGAATAAACTTTTCACATCTGCGTCTCTTCTCTCGATCACATTATATCTATATGATTATAGCTCTAAACGCCGAAATCCTAAAGCCCGGGATTCTAAAATTCCAAATACCAGCCCTCATATTGTCAAAAGAAAGTGTTTTGCATTTAAATTATTATTTTATGTAATTAAATTAAATTCATCATTATTTCATCAAGTTTGCTCTAAATAATGTGCAATGCATTCAAATGCGCGTTCTTTATAAAGACGAATTATGTTATACTATATAACTTATATAGAAAAATTCTGTTATCCTAAGAGTATTTGCATAAACCTAACTCAAATTGTAGAATTATAGTTATGTAGAATTTGAAATTGTACGTTTCTTTGAGGCTCCCACAACCCGTCTATACCGACGGCTCTCCTGCGAAAAGCTTGAAGTAAGGTTAATAAATAAAACTTATGCGTTTACAATTAATTTTGATTCACAATCAAATTTGACTCACAATTACAATAGCGTTCACTTTATTGTTATAGTTGACTGACTTTTGCATTGACTCGCGTTTACTTATAAAGCAAACGTTGGACTGGGATTTTTAGTAAGTCCGACAATTTCTAGTAATTCCAATACTTTTTTAGTAACTCCGACACTTTTCAGTAGCTATTACTAAAAAGTGTCCATTTTACTAAAATTTGTCTTTATTATCAAAAATCTAACAGTTATAGAGCATTCGAATTAGAGAGTGTCCAATTATTGTTATTAGTTTCTATAAAAAATAAATTTCAAGAACTTGCTAAGCTTAAAGCTCAATATCTAATGATTTTTCGGTTAACTATGCAACGGAACCCCGTCATCCCTATATATCACAATATGATTTTTTTAAAAATCTCTAAACACTTCTTTCTGGAAAAATTAGTCTTCCGTAATTCGGCGTTTAGGAGATACACTATATTTTGCTTTCATATAGATTTTTGCCTAAAACGTTAAATTGAGTGCACAGTCGAGTAAAATATGAAATATAAGACTGTGGAAAAATGGCAAATGTGCGAAATGTAATGAAAAACTAAATTAAACATCAGTAATAACAGTTACTTGAAAAGTAAAGGCTTGAGCGCGTGACATGTTTATACTATGTTTCATTACATTAAGTTAATATTTACCATTCTCTTTCATTTGCAACTCAAATGCTTATTACTTTCAAAATGTAAAAAATTATAAATCTATTCAATAGATTTCCTCCTATTTTTTTAGCAAAAATCAATAGCGGATCTAGTTTTGTAACAAATTATGCAAATATAAAACTTGATTCAAAATTAGTTCCTAAATTAGTTCCTAAATTAGTTCAAGTTATGCTCACTTCAATTTTATGATAGATTTTTGTTTTTAAAATGTCACAAAAGCTAACTATTCGCTAAAGTAGAGAAAATTATTCAATATTAACATTAAACATAGGATTTCATATGAAATATTTTATAATTGAATTTAATGCTAAGCTTAGCGTAATTTGTTTCAAATGTCACACATTTGTTAAGTTGAGGTGAAAAATAAATTTATTCTCTATTGTAGTTGAATAGAAGCTAAATATTCAATTTCACTGCAAACAAAAGACTGATAATCAAGAATATACAAAATAATAATTATTACATGATTTAAAGTTTTACGTCAGTCTAAAGCTGAGTGCTTTATCTTTTCAATTGTCTGTTTTAATTTGAAAGCCTTTACGAACTGATCTATATAATTATCATGAGATATGATATTCTCTTAATAGTGAAATAAATCCTTTCTCTGAATCTTTGACCCGGAAATTAGGGGGCTTTAAAAATGAGCTGCAAAATAGATATTATTAATCTGAAAAATTCTTTATAAATAATTAGAATAGGACTTAAAATTTTTAATTAATAATACTTTATCAATCTAATCAGCAGATTATTTGATATTGATTTCTATTATTGTTTTTATCAAGTATGAGATCAACGCTAACCTGATTTGAGCAAAAAATATTATGAAAAACTATTATAACTCTAACTTTATTTTAATTTTTATCGAAGATTAAATTTAGTTCTTCATCTGAATATTTTATTTGACTAATGAATAAATATTATTTAAATAATCTCAATCATTAAATTACTTTCAACTCTTATATTTGAGAAGTATATTCAATAGAAAAAATTTTCGAAGTTCCCTCTGTGAAAACATTCTGTAAATATCAGTTTTATATTTGTTTATACGACATATTGTCGAAAATATAAAATCTCATAGGAATTGTACTATGAGTTTATGTCAATCCAGAATTTAGTTTTGGAATCTCTGCAACCAATACCAGTGGCGTAAACATTATTTCATAATTTCTTTGATTGTATTTAGTAATACGCGACTGTTTATGTGTAATATAATTCAGTAATCTTTCAGCGATACATAGTTTGCATACAAGTATAGTGACATAAAAGAGATATTTTTGGAAAATAATTTGCATTTTTCAGATAGAATCATACTTTAATAATACAGATTGGATATTATTAATCAAATGCAATAATTTATTAATAATTAAGGAATAAAAACTTCTGGAGGAAACTTTTACAATAATTCTATTTTATAAGCAATTTTTAAAATCACTTTGTTTTCTAGATTTGATTCAAATTAACTTTTTACAGAACTTTTCGATAGAAATAATTAGTGAAAGTGAAGATGAGAGAGAGAGAGAGAGAGAGAGAGAGAGAGAGAGAGAGAGAGAGAGAGAGAGAGAGAGAGGGCATTGAAAATCTCTCTTTTGGGAGAGAATCGAATAAAGTATTCTTTTCATGAGGGTCTAAAGTTATTTGCTTTTTATTAATTCTTAAAAATTTAAATAAAATCGCAAATCATATTCAAAGTAACAAAATGTAACTTATGAGTAAGGTCGGTTTTTTAGTATTTAACCTATTTTTTGTTTGAGGTTTAGACTTGATTTACGTCTAATATGAGTTCGAATCACATCAAA
>JAQFXV010002368.1:0-10552 GCA_034694065.1 Camisia spinifer
AAATGGGTTAATCAATTCGGCAATCAGAGTATTAGAGTATTTAAACAGGGTTTTGACAACTTTAATTTAGACGACGTCAATTTTGACGAAACGAAGTGTAGCCCTTCCACTAACTTCAGCTCAAGTAAAGTTGAACCTAAAAACAATGCTAAGGTCTTGTATTTTAAGAATCAAACTTTACAGTTGGGTTCGCGTTAAATATATATTGAAAATTCGAATTAACTTAAAAAGATTGAATTTTAAAAGAATTTAATTATTGTAAAGAAACCGTCGGATTATTGTGAAATATTTTGTATGCTCTATAAATTGATAAATAACTTATATCAAAGAGTTATATAACTCAGACTTCACTAATCAATAGACGATTCAAACTATTTATAAAATTTATACCATTTTATCGCAATTCTTGGGTTATATTTTAGTGCTTTTAATTAATGGAAATTTTAATCAAAAGTTTTTAATCATATCATTAAATGTTTTCACAATTTGTTTTCGATTGAAATTTCCATGAATTAAAAGAACTGAAATATTCATATTTTTAGATTATAAATACTCTAAACAAAAAATACATGATTGTAGTCATTAGTCTTTTGATAATTTTTGTATTGCATAATATTTGATAAAATAAATATTATTCAAAACAGAAATTATCAAAAGAGAAATGCCAACAATCATGTATACCATTTTCGAATAATGTTATTGTCTAGAAAAAATTCTTCAATATAGAGATGAGTTACTAACGAAACATCAATTAAAAGCTAACGCGACTGTTATATAAATACAAAGTTCGCAAAAACCACAACAAAACAATAGATAATTTGCTCATCAATAGTATTTCAAGACTTTTTCGAGTAGTTATAAGTCTAAAAGTTTGATAAAAATTAATCATAAATAAGTTGCTTACCGTTGCAAAAACCCAAACACTTAATTTCTTGATTCCATTTATCATTCGTTCAGACCATAAACGAAGCTTTAATAAGAAATAATAATTAATTTAGTTAAATATTCTATGATTTAAAGGTTTTTCTCCTGCTATGCAATCTGTGGAACTGTTTGACAACAGTATTGAAGGCTATGATAGCTTTGTCTATTTGATTGGTGTCATTATTTTATTATATCTGTGAGTATTCTTTCATTATTTTTACTCATTTAAGAAAATATTATTCAGACAATTATGAGATTTCCTGACCTTAAGTTTAAGCAAAGAATCCTAAAGAGTATGTTTGGTTTCAGAGATTATTTAAAATCAGTTGTTTTAATCGAGCCGAACATTATCTAGAGCTTATTCGTTAGGTTTAGCAAACTTTATGTGAAGATAAGTAAAAAGATATCTTTTTAGTGAATAGTAATTTTTAAGCATCAAATATATGACCTATTCCTTAGTCTCAAGCTTTGATCGTCAGCTTTCTTTGCGAAATATTGAGTTATATCTATTTCTAGAATCAATTCAATTTTGATTTCTTAAAAACTTTTTTGATTTATAGATTTTTGTCTCCAACCAAAGTGAATATATATCCCCTTCAAAGCAAAACTTACTCTTACGATGAATCGAAAAAATACGAATTAAGAGACTCTTCGAAAGACAAAAGCTATAAAATGGTTGATTTGAAGTAATGGACGGCAAATGATTTTATTTTGCTTTCAATATTCAAAAATTATATTCAATTGAATATAAATCTGTAGAATTTTAAACATTTTTTATACTTTTTTTATGAAATTATGAAAATTCATAAGATTTGTCAATAATTTTATGTTTAACTTAAGAAAAGATCTTATTATAACTCATGTAAATATCTTTACTCATTATTAAAAATTAAAATTTTGGCCATTTTATAAAATTGTTAAATAATATTCATTTCAAATTATAATTACATAGAAAATAAAGATTCAAAAACTAATACAATTCACGAGAACTAATCATAGCTATTACTATAGATCTGAAAATTATTCGATTTTTCAAATATGAATAAAATATAGCTTTTGCAAGACTTGGGTTTAAGCCAAACAAATAAGGGTTATGCTAATCAGCATTATTAGCATTACTGTCAACACATCCCTTGTTTATCACTGTCTTTATCAATAAGAAATACGTCCATAAAAGTGAGCAAATATTATAATCAAATTAATGAAGAAATAAGTTCTCAGGTTTTCACTAATAATCAGTAGAGAGAAAGTGCTTCTCAAGCATATTGAGAGATACAGAAAATGCAATTTCAGGGAATCGGATGTAAAACGTGATAAATTGCATGTGTAATGACTAACAACATATTATTTCTATCGGTTTTAAATCAAATAAACGGTCAGTTATTAAGTATTAATTATTTAATTTCGATGCAAATAACAAAAGACAATAGTATTTGTTTTTCTAAATTTATTGAAAAATGTTTAAAACGTTTTTTATGTGAACAAACATTTGCTTAAATAGTCTGACAGTTAAAGTAATCAAAGTTTTCACAATTTCTAAATTCATTTTACATTCAATGATATAATAATTTTACTATTATTTAGAAATAAAAGAGATTTTACTTTTCATAAAAACATATCGTATTTGAAATCAAAGTTCACATTATTTCTAAATAACTAATTGAATAATTAAATAGTGATTAGTATTCGATCAGATTTAAGGTTAAATATTCGAAATATTCGGCAATAGATTACTGAAAAAATAATAGCATTAATAAACGGATATTTAGTTTTAAAATAAGAAAAACAAACTGAAAATCGCAATAATTTGCAAAAAGAGAAATGCAATTAAATATCTATTAATAATTTCAATACAAATCAAAAGTCAGGAGAAAACTAATAATGAAACCAAACAAATAAAGCCAAAAAAACTGATAAATGATTAAATATAATAAGTTTAATAATGATTAAGGAGTATATGATTATAGAAAATGAGAGAAAAACTCATGCAATCGAACCAAAAAAGACAGAAAAAGATTAAATTCTTCTCAAATTGAATGTAAGAGTGAATTATCTTACGATTGGGTTCGTTTACGACTGGGTTCGCTTCGTCTGTTGGGTCGTATCGAACGAGAAGAGCGAACATCTGTACGAATATCAGATCGAATAGAACTGTCAGACCGTTCACTCGCTTCACGTTTTTTATGAATGAAAGCACATCTATTGCCAAAAGAACAATAACCAGAGCTATGATAAGAAGAGCATAACTTAGTCTTATAATTAGGAATCCGTTTGAGTTCGTATTTTCCGTGAGCAAAGAGACAGCGGTCGCCATAATCACAATATCCGTATTCGTAATACTGGCGACAGAGCTCTGTCTTATAGAGTGAGGGATGATATGAAGAGGCGGAGGGTTTACGAGAGTTGCGACCCATCGCTGAACTCGACTCTAAATGCATACGATTGTGATGTTGTTGTTGTTCTCGAGTCTGACTCGAGTGATGTGGAGGTGACTCGAGTACAGATCCAGTGCTGAACGCATTCCGTTCCCAAACAATCATAGCGTCATGTTTTGGAGCCTTTTTCCCGAATCGAGACTCAAAATCCATTCGTAATTCATCTATTGATTTGCCATTGATTTGTCTGTCGTGAACCCAAACACTTGTTATCAGTTTCTCTTCAAATGAATAATCGTCTCGAATGTCATTCATTGTCATATGTGAGGAATCACTCATTATTCGACTCTAAAATCGATATTTAATCGAAATCTCGAATTTAAACTTCGATTTTGTTTATTTTCAGACTATTTTTTGGGCTCTTTTTTTCCTAATCTTAAAGACTATAATAAATAAATACAAAACAAATATTAAACGCATTATTAATTGGGTTTTAATATTAATATTATTATTAATTTTTATAAAATATTATTAATTATTAAATTTATTAATTAATTAAAAATCTTTTCGTAATAATAAATATTAATCTCTTTTTTCGGATAATTTTCTTTCTTTTTTATTAATAATTATTAATAATAATTAATTTTTTCTCTCTTTCTGTTTATTAATTATTTATTATTAATTATTATTAATTAAATATCAATATTATTATTAATGGATATTATTATTAAATTATTATTTTTAATGATTTATTACTAACTCTTTTCCAAAATTAATATCTTTTTTCTTCTCTTTCTTTAATTTAAACGTAAATAATATTCAATACAATTGACTCTCAAACGAGTAAATCTTTTGTTTGACTCAAAAATTGACTCTTTTTGGCAATTATTTAATAAATAATAATTTCATAATTTTCTCTTTTATTTATTTCAAACTTGAATGTTATTTATAATTAATATAATGAACACAATTAATGATTGAATATTGATCTCTAATTAACTGTTAATTAATGACAAAAATGTATTTTTATTTTAGACAACAATTGAATTGTAGACACATTTTGTTTCATTCACTTCGAGTGGGAGTCAATCAAAACACTCATATTCTGTTTCCATAACAACTCACAAACTAATCATTTCTAATACAACTTTGAGAGCGTTTTTCAAATCAATCTCTTTTTTGAAAACAAGTTTATGACTTGAATTAATTTAAATTCTTGAAGTTTTAATACTTATTAATAAAATTTATTGATTAAAAAAATAAATAAACAATTCTTTGGGGATGTAATAAATTATTAAAATCATGCAATTTATTGAATTTTAAGCAGTTTTCAAATTATTATTTTTTAAGTTCATTGAATTACAATTAATGTAAACAAAAATAAAGCAAAAATTAATTATTTTTTGATTATTTCAGAATAAATAAATATATATATTTTCAATTTAAAGTATGATAAAAATATAAAAACATGTATGAATTATGACAAATCACATTCTGTTTAAATGATAAAAAGTTTTATAAAACTATTTAACATACAGTTAAGCAAAAATTTTCATACGATTCGATTGATAAACATTTAATGAATATGTGAAGCTTTCATAAATAATTCTCCAAAAGTGAGTCAGTTTTCAAACTCAATTGAATTTTTTCAACGCTTTCTTCCATTCATTATAATAGTAGTTCCGCCGTATTTTTTACGACCTCCAGTTCTGATAAAAATAGGTGTTCCTCCATATCCATGTCCATAGCCATGTCCACCACCGCCTCCCACTATTATAATATCCCGATTTCTTTTACGTCCGGCTCCGAATTCGATGAACATTCCAGATATTACTAATAGAATAATCGCAATGTGCTTTACGTTTTGCATATTTTTTGTGTATTTAAACTCAGATTTTAATAATTGTTTGAAAACTTTTAGAAAATTTGATTTTGAGTAAAATAGTCTCAAGATATTGGATTCATTTCTCTTTTATACTTTTTCCATTTTAATGTTCATTAATGCGGAAATTATTATTTTATTTAATTTGGCTTTTAATGGAATCAATTGAATGCAACTAATTTTTATTCAGCTCTTTAAAAATTACATCATTAATCCTGAATTTATTATGCAAAAAGAGCTGTAGTTTTCATTTTTCAGGTTTCAAATTTTATTACTAGTTGTTAAACTTTACCTTAATTGATAATTTTTGGTTTCAATTTCCATATAATTCAACAAATGATCGTTCTCAGTATTACTTTTTCTTTAATACAGTCGAAGTTTTGCTATAAAGCTTAGCAACTTTTGCATGAAAAGTCTTACACGAAAATTAATAATTATGAAAAGATTTCATGGAAAAGTGTAACATGAATAATAACTTCGCAGAAATTCAATTATTTGATATGAATCTGACAAATAAATTGAGGCTAAATTTAATGTCTCAACTTTATCATGATACTAGCATTAGATTTGATGTTATTCAACCGGTATTCAAAATAAACTATTATAATTTATGAACCCTTTGCATGAAAATGAATTTTATCAGTAAATTAATGTATTTGACTGTATTGCTAACATATGAGCCAACAGTGAGGGAAAGTTAAGTGAAGCAAAACCGTACCATTAGTTTACAAACACAAATAAACTGTTAATAGGTTATTATTGCCAATCCTGCTGTCAATTCAATGATAGATATATTTCTATAGGTTAATAATTCAATTGGAAATTAAATAAATTATTATATAATTTGGAGATAATTTTTTGATTGATAGTTTATATAACTTCCTTATTATAATAAATTTTCCATCGCAACAATAAACAAACTTCAGATGAGACTTGAAACTAACCAATGCTGAAAAGCATCTAAGTTATCAGGTTAACCTATAACTAAGGTTGGAAAAACATATAGGTTTGGATTGTTATTATTAATAACTTATTAATCATATATGCCTGTCAGATACATGTATTTATAATAATTTATTATGGTGTTTGTGCATATTGTATATTAACTATGTTATTTATAATTTTAATAGTGCTAAAATCAAATGTAAGCACATGTGAAAAAATCAATTTCTTTTCAATTATTTATTTTTTGCCGCAAAATGTTTCAAAAATTTCCATTCTGTAGTTCTATAATATATAAGTACAAACAAATTTTCAATGATTTTTTAATGATTTAGTTTTAATAAACTTCAATTTCTCAGGTATTGTAATCTACTTGGGTTAAAAACCAGGAAAATTATTCTTTTATTGAAAAATCACGATTTCTTTTTCATTTTTATTATGGCATTATTTTGTGAGTGAATGTTTTATTTTTATATAAATACAAGTATTCTAGCGAATTAGGTTATATTTCTTTTTTGAATTTTTTCTAGCAACTAAACATTTTTTTTTTGAATTAACAACAATTCTATTTTATTTAAGGCCTTTCTCATTATTTCAAATGAGAAAAATTATAAAAATCATTTGAGTTTAGCTTATTATTAATCGATAGGTTGAACTAAATTAGATATTAAACTGGGATAGTATTCAAAAATTCAGCTCAAATTAATTTTATTGAAACAATTAAATTTTACATTTCTACCAAATAACTTTACACATTGCAAACCAATAGAAAATTGAAGAGATAATGAGTTTAAAAAATATCTTTATTAATTGAGAGATCCAAATAAGTTTTCAAAAGAAATATTATAATCAATGCATAGATAATTATTCGGTACTTTTAGGAGTAAATTATGTAATATTGTTTATAATTTTAACAAAAATCGTTGAAACTTCTACAATATTAGATATGATATTTGATGATTTATTCATTTCTTTCCCCACATTTGATGATTATTATATTGAAAATCGTGATGTTGAACAGGCATATAATGAGGAATCCGAACATATTTAGTTTCTTCTTCCTTCTTACGATCGTTGCAATCGTTAACAATCAAAATATCTCCAGATTTATAATGTCTTCTACCACCAGTTTTATAAATGAGGTTTGGACCACATTTTTTACCTCCAACGATAATAACATCATCATTGTCATCATGTCCAGCTATTGATATTTGAACAATGCTTGCAATTAATAACAATAACGATAGAGTAAAAAATAACTTCATTTTCTTAAATTTTATTAATGTTTTCAACGAATTACTCAAATAAAAGAAAAACTTTTCGGTAATGATTTATTCCAAAATCGATCTGCTTTTATATAGTATAAAAATCTGATAATTTAAGTGAAAAGTATTTTAAACAAACTTCAATTTCAAAAAGGAGTTCAAATTTTTTTTAATTAAAATTTTAATTATTAAATATTTTATCAATATTTTTCTAACATGATAATGAAATTTATCGTTTAAAAAGTTTGCATTGCATGGTATATGATTTTAAAAAATCCAATTAGTTTTCCTCAATTACAACTTAAACTTGATGTTGTTTTTATTATTATCAGTTGTTGATAAAGTCAAGCGATAAAATGATTGTTTTCAAAGTTAAAGAAAAAAAGTTCTCATTTGATAACACAATAGAAAAGAGAAACCAATTTATTGAATAACATATGCAAAGCAGTCAACTGTGCTTATTTTGAACACCGAAAATGATGTCAAATTTCCTATTAGTGCTCATAATGTTATTTCGGTTCAAATTATTTTCTCTTGTCAGTTGTCACAGATAATTAAGCTGAGAAAAGATTAATAAACTTTTTAAGTGTGTAAATAATGAGCGGTGACACTATATTAATGTAATTTTTCTTTACCTAAACTTATGATCTGTAAAATTTTGATTATTATAGAAAGGCTTAATTAAAACTATTATTATTGGTTATTTATAAGCATTCTGTTTATCTTCAAATCAGTTTACTATAAGGTATAAAAAGTTGAATTTAAAAAGAAAACAACTCAGTTATGAACTCAAGCTTTCAAAATAAAATATAAACTTTTTAACTCGTATTGTTTTTTACTGATCTCATACTTTTTCGACAAAATTCGTTTTCATCAAATGGATTATTTGAAATTTATTGCTCTGTTATTAGTCGTTCTCAGTGTTGTTGATATATCAATAGCTGGACACAAGTCGAAGGATATTATTATTGTTAACGGAAAGTGTGGGCCAAAGCTAGTGATGAAGTCAGGAAAGAGAAAAGGCGGTGATATTATCCTCATCGGTGGTGAATGTAAGGAAGGAAACAAACACGAAGAAGAAGAAGTGAAATATATTCCCGTTCATTATTCACAACATCATGATATGCATGGAATGCATGGAATGCAAGGAATGCACGGAATGCATGGTTGGGGAAAATAAACTTATTTCTCATTTTGTTTTTTAGAAACTTTTTCAAGAAGTAAGTTCAATACTTTTGATTTTAATTGTTTTGGTGCTTAATTATCTAGTTCTTGATTTAAATAAAATCGTTTTCTAGTTTTTTGATCAATTAAATTTTGTTTCGTCTTGATTATGTCACTCTATTTTTTAATGCTTTAATAGTTAATCTCAATGTAATTTTGTGTTTGATCATCAGTTATACATTTTTTGTTTTTATAATTTCAAGTTTTATGTATAATATTTTAAAGTATTTATTGAAAACTTTGTATTCTATAAACAAATAATCAAATAAAAGATTCTTCAATTGTTTAACATTTTAGTATCATTATTGTTAAGATGAATGCAATTTACTTATAAAAAAGTGCATCAAATTAGAATCGAAGTCACTTTTGGTGAGAGAAAAACAGATTTATTGAAAATTAAGTTTTCAAAAAACAATATTTAAAATGATTTTAATTAAAAAAACATAAAAATACTCAAATTTTCATGATTAATATCGAATAAAAAGAAAATTATGAATATATTTATAATTAAACACAAGTTTAAGACATAATTAAATAGAAAAGTAATCAAAGTTTCCAAAAGACAATATTTAAGATGATTTTAATTAGAAAACATAAAAATACTCGAATTTTCATGAAAAATATCGAATAAAAAGAAAATTATGAAAATATTGATAATTAAACACAAATTTAAGACATAATTAAATAGAAAAATAATCAATTATTTAATTAAAAACATTATTTCCGTCATTCCATTTGGCATTTCGTTCATAAAAACTGATAACAAGTTCTGGTATTTTATAATTAGCGACTTCTGCCAACTCGAAAGTCGAACGATTTCCAGTCCACTCAATCTCGAAAATGAGTTTCCCATCAGATTGTCTTCTATTAAGAGTTAAGACTTTAATTGGATTCCATTTGGCTTTGAATCCATTCCCGACTTCTATAATATCAAAAATTTCTTCATCGAAATCTTTTTCTTTCAAATTAGACAATGATTTTGGGTTTAAATCAAATAACTTTTGAATCAAACTTTTAGTTTCATTTTTAACCAATGGTTCGACTTCTGAGACATCAATTGATTTAACGATTCGTTTATCACTTCGACCATCACTCGAATCATTCGATAATTTTCTTTTATTACTCAATTCCTGCTTAAGTATTAAAAATAAAATTATAAAAATTTTTCAAGACTTTCAACAAATAATAAATGAATGAAATGAACAAAAACTAGAGAACCATTTGTTTGAATTGAGAGTCACTTTTCGGTTAAGGAGTCGATGTCTTCACGAGTTTGTTATCAGATTTTGATTGAGTATTGATTTTATCGAAAAATTCTTCAAATGTTTTATCGTTTGAGTCTTTAATGTCTTCTTTCTTTTGATTATTTATAGACTTGAGCTTTGGATTATTTAATACTTTAAGTAAATGCTTCACAAACTGAATAACTAATTAATTCTAACTTTTCTTGTATTTTATAATAATCTTTTGACATTATTTTATTTCGTTTGAATTTCGATTGATTTAAAGTTTAATTAACTTTAAGTCAATTATTAATAAATCAAACGATAGATTAGTTATTAAAGATAAATATTAATCAATGACATAATAAACATGTGATCTAATAATCTGTTCATTAATTAATGAGTAATAGTCAGCGATGGACACCGTTCGAGCCTTTGGTAATTAGTGATGAGCGCGAGTCTCAAAAATTTATTTTTGGGTTCTAATCAACTTTAGCTTTCAAATGATATGTGAAACTGTTGATACTATCTTAATAAACTTTTGAAAACATTTGAAAGTTTTTTTAATTACGAAGCTCAACCAATTTAAAAATAAATTGTGTTTAAAGTTTAAAACAGTAGACATGAGTTTTGGGGGTTTATTAAAGGAGGCGTCTAAGGCTCAATGAGAGGAATCCTACACGCCATTCATAAAGGACGCTATCACTAAAAGAGGGG
>JAQFXV010002369.1:0-10550 GCA_034694065.1 Camisia spinifer
ATTCTATTATTTGTGTTATATGTAAACTAAACAATTATTATTTTCAAATAGCCTTTATATAATCAACCGTCTGATACTCCTATATATCACGAAAATAAGAAAAAATTCATCAGTTTTAAGAAGAAATTGATATTTTATTTTAAAAAGAGGTTTCATGAAAAACAATTAAGAGAGCGTTACTTAACAGACACTTATGACAAACTGATGCTCTCGTGGCTCAAAAAACTTGAAAAGAAAGAAACAAATCCTACTAAAAAGACTAAAGATATCAAATTAAGGGAATATTTTGAAAAACAGTTTCCAGAGTTGAGAAAACAACGAGAAGATAAAGAAAGGTTTTCACGTGTCGGACAACGTATTAGAAGTGATGCAGAGCTCGAAGAAATCATGGATGGTCTTCAAGAACAAGAATTAGAAGATAAAAAAATGAGAAGTTATGCTGTGATTCCGCCCATTCTTTTAGATACAAGACATAAAAAACGAATTTTCATTAATCGAAACGGAATTATTGAGGACCCGATGTCTGAGTACAAAGAGAGACAAATGCTTAATATATGGACAGATCAAGAAAAGGAAATATTTAGAGAAAAATATCTTCAACATCCAAAAAACTTTGCGCTTATCGCCAGTTATTTGGAACGAAAGAGTGTTTCTGAGTGTGTGCAATATTATTATCTTTCTAAAAAAGGTGAAAATTATAAACAGCTGTTGAGAAAACATGTGAAGAAGAGAACGCGTGCACTCGTCAAAGCTCAGCAACAACAACAACAACAGCAACAGCAACAACAACAACAACAACAGCAGGCATTAACAGCTCAACAACAGAGGCCATCACCGAGTGTTGTAAACAGACAACAGAATTCAGAAGAAGTATCGAAGAGTGTCTCCGCAATTACAACTTCAACAACAACAACTACTACAACAACAACAACTACTACTCCACTGGTTTCTCAATCTGTAGTGAATGTGATCACAACGACTACAAGTTCTACGACTTCTATTGTAGATAATGAGAGTCTGAACGGTCCCACTTCTGGTATTAAGTCTGAAGACACAGTTATTAATAGTAGGAATAGTATAAAGTGTGATAATATTAGTGATAACGAAGATATCAATGAAAATGAGTCGTCATGTGATACTACGCATAAATGTTGTATTTGTGAGAATAAAGTGGAGAACTTTTCAAAATCGCGATCCGTCACACTCTCTAATATCAATCTCTACGGCATAAGAAATAATGATTTCAAACAAGGAATGAGAGTATGTCTTATGTGTCATTTTAAGAATGTTCGTCGTCAGTGTCCTTTAGGTTCGTGTAAAACTCCCCGAAGAAAAGTCAAAAGATTAAAAATGTTACCACAGCTATGGTTTGATATGAGTCTCGAAAGAAGACAAGTCTATGCAAATGAGTTAAACATTTCGATTGAGTCTAAGAATGCGTGTCCGCGATGTGTAATGAGAGTCTCACGTAGAATAGGAATAATCGGACCCTCAGAACGAAATAGTCTTCATCAAAGTAATGTCTCTTTGGTTAACAATACTTGGAATGACACTGAAATCCAACAAATCAAACAGTCTATTAGAGAACATGGCAAAAATTGGACCGCAATCGCAGCTCAAATTCACACCAAGAATCCTAAAGAATGTCGAACTTTTTATTTTAATTTTAAATATCAGCTCAATTTGAATCAAATATTGAGAGAATTTATGAACAATTCTGGGAAACCTTTGAAAAATGGAGAATCAGATTCTGATGAATATTGGAATGAAATGAGTGATGGAGACAGTGAAGAAACTTCAAGTGCCGAAGAGGGCAATGAAAGGTGTAATAGCGATACAGCCAGTGCTTCGAGTCCTGTCAGTAAAAATATAGAAGATATTGAATTAAATCCTAAATCCATTCAAGAAAAGTCAAATAATCTGAGCTGTTCTTCAACAACAAATAACTTTAGAGAAGATTTCACTAAACTTCAAGATTACAAAGGCTTGAGTGCATCGCAGGGGAGTCTGAAGAGTGATTATGACAGTAGCGCTACTATGAGTGCAGATGAAGGACAAGGAAATTGTGAGAATGAGAGACTTTCATCATCACCAGCTGTTAATCATCCGCCAAGAGCTAACTCAGCGATGCCCGTCTTTCCGCCCTCTAATAATATATATTTTCAACACCAACAGGTGGACAAACATGTGAGACCTGCCAGTCATGACGCGGCCTTTGCTCTTGATATGGTCAGTAAAGTCTCTCATTCACCGTCTGTATTACGAACATCAGATTCATCTAATGTTAACGCTCGTCAAAAAGTGCCCCCATTTCTAATCAATCCAAACGCTCCGTCAACACATCAATCATCTATTAATTCATCACTTATTAACAATACTGTTAACAAAGAAGAGCCCACTTGTGTCCGAGACTTGATATATCAGGCGATTGAGATGAGTCTTCAGTCGCCTTTGAAACCGATGCGTAACAGTAATGCGCAGCCAATTATTAGCACAGAAAACAATAAAATAGAAACTCATGATCTGATCAATTCTGGTATTTATCCGTTGCCTATTGTTAAACGTGAAAATATAGTTGATATGAGTAAACACGACTCACTATCCAATAGTAGAGAGAGTCCGTCTCGACATTGTTATAAAAATGCTGACCTTCAGAGACCAGAAGGCTTGGCAATGATGGCCTCTTATTCACAACATTTAAGTCCATCTCCTGGTCATCCTTCACATTATGTCATTTTAGAGCCAGATAATTATGAAGTCCAAGATTTGAGTAAAAAAGATCGAAGAGTTGATAATTATAGTCCGTCACGTAATTACAGTCCATCTATGAAAGAGAAAATGCTTTTACATCGAAATGATTATCCGTATGGATATATACCTCCCGCTCATTCCAACCAAAGTCGTGGTTCGACTCCTATTAATGAACAGAACACTGAAAATAAAGAGACTTACAGTTCAATCAAACATTCAGACTCTTCACGACATATGAATTCAGGATATGTTTTACCCGAAAGAATAGTTTCCCAACAACAAGATATTATGCAACAGCAGTGCCGAACCTCACCTTCCAATCGGAGTTCAAATAAAATGTCTTTTACTAAAGGAAGTCCAGTTCCACCTCCGCCTCCATTAATAACTTCTGGAAAAGCACATCAATCATACGGTCAATTGTCACCAAAAATGTCTTATAGAGAAAAATTAGTGCCAGTCTCTGCTGCAAGCGGTGGGTCTATAACTCAGGGAACTCCTGGAATACCACAACAGATTAATTACCCTTACTGTCCGCCAAGATATGAAGGATTGCTTCGACAAATCCCTAAAGAGAGCGGTTCGATAACACTCGGGACACCTCTAATGACCGGTAATTCAAATTTTCCAATCGATCCAATCAGAAGAAAAAATGATTCAATGGTTATGGAAGCAAATAGAGGTGAACTAATGCCTCGACAGAACCCTAACCTCAACCTTATGTTCGATCCATCCTCTGTCGAACAATATTATCGAAGAGCTTCACCCACTGGACATCATTCTTATTCTCCTTCATTTCAACAGCAAAACGCTTATCAATTGAATAAATCGCCGTTTCATAAAGAATCACAATTAAGCTCTAAACAAATAATGATTGATTTCAACACTTCAAAGCAAATGCTTACAAGACGTGGCAGTAATTCAAGCGACAAAGATGTCCGTTCATCGACACCAGTTCACGGACAGATGGAATCGCGTTCTCCTCTTAATGAACAGAAACATTCGTCACAAAATAGATTAACAAACTCTTATCCGAATTATGCTCACAATTCTGGTAATTCACCGGTAACTTCAATCCAGTCATCGGCGGTCTATTCTGATCGTATACCACATCGAGAAAGTCAATCGATGGGCGTTTCTGACAAATCTCAAATGATTGGTTCAAATGATGCTCATTTATCTCATTGGTCAGCACGACATACAAACATTGGATCTCAGAGTCCTAATTACGTGAGTTGACTATAGAGTAGAATAATATTGAAGTTTAATTATATAGAGAATCGGTTATAATATTTGATTAATTGATAGAATCGTCAAAACGTGATACAGCACTGGAACGCAGCAAATATTAAACAATCTGTAATTCAAGCGCCAAAATCTAATTCTCCGCGAGAATATAGACCTGAAGTAATAAGTCCTGTCACTCATTCAGGAATGAGAGGTTCGATATCACCTCACGTTCCCATCACTTCTGCCTTATATACGCCATCACACGATGCGTTTACAACACTAGTAAATACAGCGGCTGCACAACAAAGTCTTGCCGTTCCAAACATTGATCGCAGGTCTGGTTCACATTCTGGGACTCGCTCTGACCTAACAATTCGCTCTCAATTGAAAGATAAACCAAGTGTTGAAGGTTTGGAAAAATCATTAATGGAAATGCATGGAAGGCCACGAAATTTTAATGATAGCGAAAATGATTTGAGAAATAAATCGGATGATAAAATGCGAGCACCAATTGTTTCGCACGATAGGCCTCTTGTCTCCGCTCCTGAAGATTATGTTTATGCATTAGAACAGAGAAGAAGACTCGAATTGGAACAATTGGCAGAAATGGAACGACAAAGATATGGCAGATCTGCTAATGAACACCAGAATTCTGCAGCTCTTCCACAGCAAAGTTTGAAGTTTTCTCGCGAACCTTTTACTAGAGAACAGTTTGAAAGAGAACTCAGACATTCGGAACCTATTAGGCGTTCGAGTGATCACAGCCTCAAAATGAAAACTGAAGAAATGGGAGAAATGACTCCTGAATCAAGACATTGTATGAGACCTCAAATTAGTGAATTGGATAACGAGGCGTCTAAACTGTTTTCTCAATCGTTTCAAAAAGACAATCAAAAGACTAATTCTTCACGCGGACAGTTCACTGCCGCTAATCTTATAGACGCTATTATTACTCATCAAATCAATTCATCCACTGATTCGCCGAATGGCAAAACTACAACCACTTCTGTTAACTCTTCTTCATCTAATGTTAACGAAACTTCGCCAACAAGTGGTGTCGAATCTCTTTTCGTGAGATACAGAAACTCTGAAAAGTCAGTTCAGTCTCAATATCCTAATCGTGAGGAAATCGTAACAATAGCTGACAGTCCAGATCCCGATAAATCTTATTCTGTAAATGAAAGACTACCACCGGTTCCAAACACAACAGCCAGTGATTATTCATCTAAAAACATAACATTCGGCGAACACATCGCTACTATTATTTCAAAAAATTATAGTAATGATGGCCGAAGTCATCCTCTCATGCAAATCGATCCTCGAAGTAGTCCTTCTGTGTATGGTATGTCCCAAATGAATGTTGAACCAAGAAATTCGATGACACCCGTCTCTGGTTCGTGTGGAATGCTTGAGGGTATCGCTGCGGCCGCCGTTTCGAACGCTCCCAACGATCGTAAAAGTCCTTTAACTCATTCGCCACCGCATTCGAGTTGGAAATTGAGAAAAGCGTTACAACAGGATAAAGAAGTGAAAGACTCTGATGAGAGACAAATTATTAGAATCGCACAGAATGTGTCACCAAAAGAGCAGAGACCTGTCTATCAGTCGCCGGTTAAGTCGACCTCTCCTTCATTAAGCCATTATAATGTAGAGCCCATATCACCGCCCACTCATTCAACTGATAATAGTGTTCAAATCACAACACCTTTCACTCCAATGACAACCACTTGGTCTCCAAACCCTGGAATTCAAAATGTTTTGAATAGTCGTAATTTCTACTGTCCTGAAAGTTCAGATGTTTCACATTCTAATGCATCCAATGTTTCAAAACAATCTCAACAAACGGTCACAACAACTAATCCAACAAATTCTAACTCTAATCGTACGAATCAGTCGCCAATCGGTTTATCGCCTTTGGATTATGTTAAGAATCGAATCGTAGAAGTAATGAGAACTACAACTGACGAAACTAGTGATGATTTGAACAAAAAGTCCAACAGTGATGTCCAGTCATTACAACATCAAAATGAAAGACCCATTAAAGAAGAGACAGACTCTAAAATCATAACAAACTCAGAAATTAACGATCGAGTGGTCTCATGTCCTGAATCTACAGAATTGTCAAATAAGACATCAAATGTCATGAATGTTAAACAGGAAAAATCAGTTTCGCCTCCAATTGTAAATGTGTCGAAGAGTTTAATACCGGTTACAATTTCGTCCTCATCTGGTCCTCAATCGTCTTCGCCTTCAAGTTCTCAAACGGCTTCAGCTCTTGAAGACAATGAAAATGAAGGTCAAAGTTTGCCGAAAAAATTGAGAAAAAGCATAGATCAGGACTCTTCTGATTGCGGAGAAGTTGAGAGTTCAGCAAAAATTTCGAATCCAACTAACAATGTATCCAATGATTTGGTGGGCTTTAAATCAAATAATAGCGAATCAACAATTTCTCAGAGTTCTGTTGAAGATAATAATAATAGTAATAACGTTAATAAAAATATTTCTAACGACTTGATTCCTAACATATCTTCATCAGAAAGCAATGAAACTGTTTATAAGGCAGAGAAGACAAACTGGGAATCAGTGGTGAGCTCTGCCTGTAATGATGATAAAGAACAAGAATTGAAGCCAATATATCCCGATAGTCCTAATTCTCCGGGAGAAATGGTTATCGATGAGTCTGTCTCTACTTTGGCCTCTTCTTCTTCACCTATTGATAAGACAGATCCAGAACTTCCGCCCTCTTCTACCACACAATCAACACAACAAAGTCAAATATCGACAACTGATGTACAAAATAGTAATAAAAAATTGTTAATAAGCTCGAGCAGTGAGAACGCATCACCTGATGTCCCGAATCAAAGTCATTCTGTCTCGTCATCAGTCATCGAATTGAAAAAAAATCCAATCGGAGTGAGCAGTGGTTTGAGTTCGAGTGTTAGCACAGATCAGACCAAACAAATGAATCCAATTTCCACTAATTCTACGCCACAGATAAGTCAAGTGGTAAGGACTCAATCAGAAAGATATTCTCCCTCTAATTCAGCGAACAGTGTTTCGAGTTCGGGTACAAATTTGTTTAACGTTTCATTGGGTTCATTGGGATCATCAATTAGTAGTGGACTCAATACAACTGGCAGTTCATTATCACAAACAACTGCTAACACATCAGGAGGTAATGATAGTAAGACTGGTGGCCGGGATTTTGATAACAAAAATAATAACAATAGGTTATTGGGTTTGACTTATGCTTCTTATACACCATTTTCAGTTTCGAGTACCGCTCAATCAACGCCTTCTATAGGAACGAGTTCTGCAGAAGTATTGACTCAAAGCACTGGCCCTACAATACAATCGTCTGCAATCAGTGGAAGTGGAACGCCATCGAGTACTACCAGTAATGTATTGGCGCCACAATACGAACCACTATCTGATGATGAATAGGAATAGGACTTAATTTATTGATCAATAAATCGATTCGATTTAACATTTATATAAAGAAGTTTATATATAAATATATATATACTGTATATTAAAACAAATACCTGTGATATTGCGTGAGATAATTATTAACTTTAGTGGTTTTCATCTCAACTTATTTCTCACTGCCGTTTGAGTTCAATATAAGCTAAGCTCACATTACATATAGTGTACACACATTTTAATTGCAGTTCATTCATACAGACTTTACTGCCGGTCTCTTATATTTTAACTAAACATTATTCGACAAATCAGTTAAAAGATCTCTTTATGTGTAATCATTTTCATATTTTAATTTTCAAAATCATTTCAACAGACTTTTAAACAAATTAAAAAATTCTTCGAAATAACGGTGCAATCGGTTATACTTTATTAGGTTTTGGATTCAGTAATTAAATAATAGCTCACATGTACTTATGTTTATGTAAATAATTAAAACAAGTTATGAAAAATTATTGATTTATTCAATTTAAAAAAATTAAGTTCAGCTGATTATTAGTTTCCTTTGTCTCCCTTGAGTGAAGTCAAACCCGCGCGCATTATTTCGTCCACTAATAATAAATTGCACGCAATTGTTGTGCTTTAAAAGACAAATTAATTCATTTGAATATTATATATAATAATAATTAATATTGAAAAAATGTTAAATGTTTACCACGAATAAAGGAGTTGTCGTTTGACTCTATAATTGTCATAAATTCCGAGATCGATCGGATTCATGGCTTCTCCGCTATTGAGGTCAACACCTGTCGGTTGATTCGACGCATTGTATTCTTGCAATAATTTAATGATGACGTCCTGTTGATCGAAACCCGCATTAAAGGCCAAAGTTTTGGGAATTATTAGAAGTGCGTCAGCGAAAGCCTGTACTCCTAATTGCGCTTTTCCTTTAACTTCATTCTTGTATTTAATAAGTGCCGAATAGAGTCCTATTTCAAAAGCTCCCGCGCCTGGAACTAAACTTTTATCTTCGATCGCATTCTTAATAGCTCTCAACCCATCATGAATCGCATCTTTTGCCTGAACTATTGAATGCTTGTTCGGACCTTTGATCAGAATAGTGACAGATAAGGGATTCTTCAATTCCTCGATAAAAGTGTATTTCTCTTCTCCTAAAGTGTGTTCATAAACAACTCCCGCATATCCTAAGCATTCAGGAGTCAAATCATCCAAAGAATTCATTGGGAATCCTCCGCAGGCGAGAGTCAATCGTTCCATATTTCTGCGTTTGGCTCTTCTGAGGGCAACAATTCCTGCTCTCGAGAGTGCGTCCAATGAATTTGGATCTATTCCTTGTTGATTAATAACAACAAAATTCTTTTCTTTGTCATCACCACAAACTTTATTCTTCAAATCAATTATTTTCTCAACTCTATCGTCAATGAATTTTCTCTCGGCATTAATCAATTGTTCTCTTTCTTCAGCCGTTTTGTAGAAAAAGCCCGAATGAACTGTTCTGTTATCACCGGTAATGAGAAATATATATTCAAATTAAATAAATATATAATAAATTAAAATATAAGACATACGGCTTCTCGTATTCGAGCGAAACATTACACACAAGAATGTAAGCGTTTTTCACGTGTTTCTTCATATCCGGATGTCTTGACCCGTGATCTAAAACAAGTCCCTTTACAAGAGAGGTGTCTTCAATCGACTTGTGTTGCATTTCTTGTATTTCAACCATAAACAGATCGATTGGTTTGTTCTCTTGTCTAATAGTGAGAACTGCGTCCACACAAATCTCCGCCAAAATATCAGAGAGTTTTTGGTGAACTTTAGTTCTCAATGAAGTCTTCGCCACATTAATCAGAGTATTTCTATCGTTATCTTTTTGTTCAACTTTGAAAGAATCAAGAAATTGAAGCGCTTTTTTGCGCGACAAATCATATCCATCAGCAATGATTCGCGGATGTAATCCCTGACAAAAGGTATTTATTGTTAGAAAGAAGTGATTATTTGAATAAATGGGTGAATAAAAGGGTGAATAAAAGTAACAAAAACCTCATTAATGAATAGTTCCGCCTGTTTTAATAGCTCCCCAATAAGTAATACCGTACAAGTGGTTCCGTCACCCGTTTCATCGTTTTGTGCGGTCGAAGCCTTTGCTATCAGTGAAGCCGTCGGGTGTTGTATTTGCTATTATTTATTAAATCATTATTAATATTAAACAATTACTTATTTCATAACTCGTCTCAATGATTATAATGGTCTTAATATTATTGATAACTTTACTTTCATATTACTAAACAATTATTTTGACTCCTCAATCGATACCATAACTTAAATTTGAATATAAAAAGTTAATTAAAAATATAAATACCATTTCATGTAAGAGAACATTTCCATCTTTAGTGATCTTAATATCTCCGCCACCGCTCACAAGCCTTAAAATAAATAATAATAATTAAAACAAACGATTGCATAACAATTTTGTGACCATTTATGGTATTTTCCTATATATAAGACAAAGTGTTGAGCCATGCCTTACATGCTTTCAATACCATTATATTATATTATAATAAAAAAATACAAACATTTTCATTGTTCCCTTTGGACCCAAATTCGTTTTAAGAACTTCTTGAAGACCTTTTGCGCCACTTATATTGATGGCTAAGGCCTGAGAATGTCTCGCAATCTCTGCCTTTGGATTTAACGCATGAATCGCTGACATTATTAACAAATTTTTTAAACAATTCTTTCAAAAATGTGTTCAGATTTAGTGTTACTATAGTTTCATGTTTAGACTCTAGACGTCTCTCATAGTATTTTTCATTTACTTTACAGCTATTTTCTCTATAATACACAAATTATTTTCTCATTTGATTGAAATAACTATTTAACTAAAAAATTTGTGTCAAATGACTTCAGCTTTTAATAATTTTAAATAAAGCTATTTGTGTTATAAACATATGGTTATAATTGATATCGATTTACAATAAAAGCAACTTTTGTTCTATAAAATACTTTAAAAAGGGTTGACTTTTACAGTAACTATTTATGAATAATATTAATGCCTTTCATCGATATATAAACCTATCAATAGATCAATTAGAAAGTGTTGAATCACTTAAAATATTCGCCCCTTTTAT